>BLSH010279282.1:468212-480092 GCA_018402905.1 Glandirana rugosa
TCACAGGGGTAGTCTCAGGAGGGGAATGTGGTCACAGGGACACTGGTGTAAGGGGAGGACTCTGATGGGGACACTGATGTAAGGAGGACTCTGATGGGGACACTGGTGTAAGGGGAGGACTCTGATGGGGACACTGATGTAAGGAGGACTCTGATGGGGACACTGATATAAGGAGGGACTAGTTTGAATTATTTTTTATGTTTTACTGAAGTTCTTTTGTCATGGACCATATCATACTGATTACACAGACAATCCAAGCAAAGTGTTCATTGAAAACGTTCTTTTTTTTCGACCCATAAATATTTGCAAAATGCATAGCGTGGCCCTGGCAGTGAAAGTGTGGAGCCCCCAGCAGATAAAACCCACCCTTGACCACTTCCTAATCGTGCAGTGAAATTCGGTCCCCTCCTACTTGGTAAATCCGTCGCAGACTTTTACAAACCTGTTTCAGTTATCTGCCCAGGATTCCGGAGCCGGTCTACAAATACACAAAATAACGATTGGATGAATTCCGATAAATGAGAGGCAGCCTGTCTGTAATAGATGTGCCTATCATTTGTATTGGCCTTGTCAAAAACATCTACCTTGCCCCCTCAAGCAGCTGAAGAGCCCTACATACAACTCAATCACACTTCATTCCATAGCTCCACATAACAGGAAGGAGGTAGAACCCCGGGCAGGTGTCCGAACGGGAAAAACCAAACCTTTGTGTGGCTACAGCAGCTTTGCTATTTCGGGTTGTAAAATTTTTCCTGACACTCTTTAAATAAAAAAAAAAAAAAAAAAAAAAAAAGAACCAGATATGGAAGTGAGGAAACTTTCCTAAATGGAGATTCGATTCCTAAATGGAGAAACAATGGTATGAGTGTCGGGACCCAGATGTGAACCTGCAACCTCTGCTGTGTCTGGCAGTATCTCTTCTTGCTGAGCCACCTGAGATGCTGGACAGCACCCTGGACAATTCCTTGGACAACCTTGCCTTGCCTCTTGTTTCTGTTGAACCTTGAACTCTACTCCTCACATGAATTTCCTGATTTAAGCCAGGTCTCTGCACTTCCTTTTTGCCAGATTATTATGCTCTCTCCAGCTAATATCTATCTCTTGCCACTCCTGCCACTGTCCGTATCTCCACTACCACATTTTGCTGACCTTTGGCTTGTTTACTGACTACAATTCTGCTGACCCCTATGTGTTTTATCTGCTACTGGACCCCAGCTTGATCACCTCCTAGTGGGGCAATCCTGAGGACCACGACCAAGGGTGGCCCATCCATTAAGGGCGCACGGGCACCCCCCCCCCCATCCACGCTGACCTCCATATCCATGCGTCCGGCCTCCATGCAGGACGGCAGATGCATGAATTCCAATGGGGGAGAGGTTTTTTTGAAGCACATGATTAGGACCAGTTGCTCTAATAGACTTAAAAATAGGGTGGGCTCGGGGGACAGAGCACTGCGCTCTAAGCCCACCCAGGTGTGTTTTTACAATAGCAAATGAATATTCACTATTGAAACCCTGATCCTCCTCCCTGGTCAAACAGGAAATGGGTCTGAGACTCGTTTTCCGATTGGCTGAAAGGACAAGCTTTCAGATTGGCCACCGGAGAGGAGGGAGTATGAGAGAGGAGAAGGAAGCCACCACAATGGCCGCAGGGGAAGAGGAAGCCTTCTTTAATGCTGGCCACCTTTGATGCCTGCCACCCGGGATGCCTGCCACCCAGGATGCCTGCAGCCCGAGATGCCTGCTGACCAAGATGCCCACCGCCCAAGATGCCTGCCGCCTGAGATGCCCGCCGCCTGGGTGAAGTGCTGCCTGCCATAGATGGGGTAAGTGCTCTGGACCCAACCGGGGGGATGTATGTGTTTGCCACCTCCCCCAGTAGACCCTGCACTTTGGGTGAGCCCGCGTCATCCCACCAGGGTGACCTGCTTGTGTACTTATCCTGCGGGTTGGTGGGAGCATCTCTGTTGCTATAGCTGCTAGTTTTCGATCTTGAACCCTAACCATGACAGAGAAGTTCCAACAGTACTAGAACACTTGTCTGTGGTTGTGTATTGGGGAGATTTCCTCTCACTTCCCATTTTATCTGAAACCTGTTAAAAGGGGTGATAGACAGCTATAAACGTGAGTAGGGTTCTGAGCTTTACTCCCAGCCCAGGAACAGTTTTGGCAAGTGCTTAATCCTCTAGGAGGACTCTCATACAGCCATTCTCAACAAGGATTCTGTGGAACTAAAACTCTAGGGTTCCTTTGGAGGATGCTAGGGGTTCCTTGAGCTGTGGCTGGATAAATCCCTATTTGATGGTGCCGGCATAGTTTTGGGGTCAACACCACACTGAAAAGCCAGCTACATGATACCAATTATCTATCTGGCTATCTGGAAGAGCGACATTCTGACCACCACTATATGGGAGGCATTTTTCCCATTGAACCCCCTGCCCACCATGAATTGGTTTTAGCAGGGGTTCTCGAGGTTTCCTTTGGGGGCCTTGGGAAAGTCTGTTCTGATATATCATGGCTGTGAAGAATACTCATAGAATTCAGCAGAATCTCATTGTGCATGGCAAACTGTAGACATGAAAAGCTCATATGTAGCCCAGTCTGCCAATCTTTTTATTCCTAGACCCTTGCTGGGATAGATACACTTCACCCCTGAGCCTATCAAGTTCCCATCACATTGTCTGTGTATGATATCAGTGTGGTCAAGTGGTTTATGGTTCATTGTAAAGCAGTGACAGACAAGTAAACAATCTGATACAATCAAGTGATTTCAGAAGGAAAAGTTCTCTCATTTGTATATTCTTGTATCTCGTCAGAGAGCCCGGGACGTGGACTGGTTCTGCTTCCCAGCTGTACAAATCTGCCCAAAACTATTCAAACAGTTTGTTTCTTGAGGTCTCCCAGTATAAATACGGCACCATTTACCCGGTGTGTTTACACCACGGCGTTTTCTATATTCATTATCTGATTACGTTTTTATTTTTCATCCTCACACATACCAAATTCCTAACTAATGTTTAACTTCTAATTGACATGCACTGGAAAATATATCTCCATCCTGTGTCCATCATACTTGAGTTCAGTATTGGGGTTCTTATCCTAATGGAACATACTTTTTCATTCTGTGTCCATGATATTTGAGTTCAGTATTGGGGTTCTTGTCCTACTAGAACATTTCCATTATGTGTCCATGATACTTGAGTTCAGTATTGGGGTTCCTTTCCTATTGTAAATTATATTTGAGGCTGCGTCTGTCAATGAACGTAAGATAAATATATTTCCATTCTGTATCCAAGATACTTGAGTTCAGTATTGGGGTTCTTGTCCTACTGGAACATATATCTCCATCTGGTGTCCATGATACTTGAGTTCAGTATTGGGGTTCCTTTCCTGATGGAACATATATCTCCATCCGGTGTCCATGATACTTGAGTTCAGTATTGGGGTTCTTGTCCTACTGGAACATATATCTCCATCCGGTGTCCATGATACTTGAGTTCAGTATTGGGGTTCCTTTCCTGATGGAACATATATCTCCATCCGGTGTCCATGATACTTGAGTTCAGTATTGGGGTTCTTGTCCTACTAGAACATTTCCATCCTGTGTCCATGATACTTGAGTTCAGTATTGGGGTTCTTGTCCTACTAGAACATTTCCATCCTGTGTCCATGATACTTGAGTTCAGTATTCGGGTTCTTGTCCTGCAAGAATATTTCTATCCTGTGTCCATGATAATTGAGTTCAGTATTGGGGTTCTTTTCCTGATGGAACATATATCTCCATCTCCATGAGTTCAGTATTGGGGTTCTTTTCCTGATGGAACATATATCTCCATCTCCATGAGTTCAGTATTGGGGTTCTTGTCCTGCAAGAATATTTCTATCCCGTGTCCATGATACTTGAGTTCAGTATTGGGGTTCTTTTCCTGATGGAATATACATCTCCATCCTGTGTCCATGATACTTGAGTTCAGTATTGGGTTCTTTTCCTACTGGAACATATATTTCCATTCTGTATCCATGATACTTGAGTTCAGTATTGGTGTTCTTGTCCTGCTAGAACATCTCCATCCTGTGTCCATGATACTTGAGTTCAGTATTGGGGTTCCTTTCCATTTACTGGAAAATATATCTCCATCCTGTGTCTATGATACTTGAGTTCAGTATTGGGGTTCTTTTCCTACTGGAACATATATTTCCATTCTGTATCCATGATACTTGAGTTCAGCATTGGGGTTCTTGTCCTGCTAGAACATCTCTATCCTGTGCCCATGATACTTGAGTTCAGTATTGGGATTCTTGTCCTACTGGAACATATATCTCCATCCTGTGCCCATGATACTTGAGTTCAGTATTGGTGTTCTTTTCCTAATGGAACATTGAACTTTTCTCATTACAGAATTCCCAGAATGCAGTGTAATAGTGAGAGTCCCTGTCCTTATGGGATTAGATTAAAAATGGACACAGAGTCTGCATATCAGTGGGCTGCAGAGCTACAGAGTATAGATTTGACGTGGAGAAAACTGCTCTGGCAGCTTTCTCCGGATTTTGCTATGTCCGGATGTGGTTCTGTAGTCTGGAGATCCCTAAGCGTCTTGGGTGGGGCGGGATCTCCAACCCCTGTCCGGGTCTTGTGGACATATAGCAGGGTGTGTGCCCAGGTGGACACAGCCAATATAATGAGGGGCTGGAGGTAGGTGGAGCGCGAGTGGCTTGCTGCTGCTGTTTGAAGGCAGACCTGTGTCTGGAAAGCTGTCTGCCCTGTGGGAGACTGCAGTCCCATGTAAGGGGGATTCTTTGCCAGGGGGCTAGGAAAGTCTGCACAGCCTTGAGAGTCGAGGAGTCTAAGGAAGCCAGGAGGCTAAAAGGAATTAAGAAGTCTGTTGGGGACAAGCAGAGGAACTGCTGTTGATGAGAGAGAGCCAGGTGGCTTGGTATGTTTTCGCTATTTGACAGCTAAATTAAGTTTTAACTCCTGCATGGGATTCCTGGGTGGACTTTTGTTTTTCCCTTTGATAAACGTGGGCTACCAGACTTTAACTATAAACGCCTGTCTGACGTGGACTCACTGCACCATGATATCCCTGAGCTAAACACCCCCAATATCACAGCAGCTTTACCCACATTCCAGTCAAGATTGCAAATGTAAGGATCACTCTAGTGAAAAATATTATTTTCTGATAACTGCACATGGCTAATACATGTATAGATAATATTCAGTATATGGATTGGTTTTCCCATGCTAGGAATCCTATTCATAACTATAGTAATTCCTTCTTGATCAGGAATGGAATTCTTATGAGGCCTCCTATCCATAGGCAGTGTCAGGGCTAAAAATGGTCAACCGCTGGTGGAGAATTTTCTTAAGGCTCAGTTCACACTTATCGTTTTTGAAAGCTTACAGCACTACAGTCCATTTAACATAGTTTCCTATGGGATTCGTTCACATCTTTGCTTTTTTCAGCAGCTGTGTTTTTGGATGGAGTCAAGGACTTTTTCAAAAGCAAAATGGTGCAGAAGAAGCTGCAGAAAAGCATGTAGTGCATTTTTTTTGCAGCAATTTGCCATTTTTTAATCCCCCCCCCCCCCCAACAAATTGGGCAAACAAAAAAGCATAAAAAATGTAAAAACTTATCCAAAAACACATGTGCAAAAATGGAGAATGCATCTCAAAAAGCACTGCAGGAACGGATCAAAAGCAAACTGCATAGGTGAGAACCGAGTCTAGAATATGACTTTAAATGAACCAGCAATATGGTCAATGAAAGATCATTGCCAGGGAGAAAAAAAACGTAAAAAAAATAAATAAATAAAAATAATAATAATAAAATCTACCTATAGCCTTCCATGATTTACCTAAAACGCTGGTCATGTGTCACATTGGGACCCAAGTCCTATTTCTTCTGAAAAATTCTACGAGAAAAAAAGCTTTGGATTTCTCAGTGTTTTTAATTTTGGTTTTGGAAGCCGGGATTGTTTCTTCTATCTCATGGGGTTTTGGCAGGATTTGTCTCCCCTTAGAGGTGGCTGCCCATTGGCTGCCACAAGTGTTCATCACAAGGTCCTCACAGGGGCCTGAAGCACTCCAGCATGACAAAGGGCAGACAACTAATGTCAGAACCCTGATCTGAACCTGCAACCTCTGCTGTGTCTGGCAGTAAAACACTTCTTGCTTAATCACCGGAGATGCAGAACAATTCCTGGGACAATCTTGCCTTGAACCTTGATTCTGGTGAACCATGAACCCTTTGCTCCTCCCATGAATTTCCTATTAAAGTAATGCCTTCCTGGTTGCCAGATTTTTGTGCTCTCTATTGCCAATATTTCACTCCTGCTGCGGTCTGTATATCCACTAACAGTTGCTAATGACCTTTTGGCTTCTTCCTCAACTATACTTCTGCTTGACCCCAACATGTGACCACTTATTACCAACCTTTGGCTTGTTTACTGACCACACTTCTGCTACTGGACCCCAGCTTGCTCACCTTCTGGTGGGGCAATCCTGAGGACAGCAACATGGTACTAACACACAGCAAAACCCATCTCCACCGCCAGGAGCTCTGGTGAATACCGGTTAGTGCTTAGACCTTCGTACCTCGGTTGAGCCCGCGTCAACCACCAGGGTGACCTGCTTGTATACTTATCCTGCTGGTCGGTGGGAGCCTCTCCACTGCTATAGCTACTGGTCTCTGAGCCTGACCCCTGTCTGTGACACAAGAGTTCTGTCTGGAATTTGGAATTAAAGTGGTTGTAAAGTCAAAATATTTTTCCCCCTCACATCCTGGTCTTGCAGGAGACACTGAGGGCAGTGGAACTATAGGCTACTGCTGCTGTCAGTCAGACTCCTGTGAAGTATACAACGGAGCAAGATATTAGCTGGAGAGAGCACAATAATCTGGCAAACAGGAAGAGCAGAGACATGGCTTATATCAGGGATATACAATTAGTGGACCTCCAGCTGTTGCAAAACTACAAGTCCCATCATGCCTCTGCCTCTGGGTGTCATTTTTGTGGCTGTCAAAGTCTTGCTATGCCTCATGGGACTTGTAGTGCTGCAACAACCGGAGGTAAGCTAATTGCATATCCCTGGCCATAGGTGTGCGCAGCCTATTGCATTAGGGTGGCACCACAAAGCGCAAACAAACATGAGTGTGTGTATAAATGTCAGAAGGGCAGAGATCGGTGTCAGTAGGGCAGAGATAGGGGTCAGTAGTTTATTTTTATTTATTTATTTATTTTTTTAGAATTTATTTTTTTTACAATATTATATTTTATTTAGGAGCCATGTTGGGGGGCATTGGTGAAATATCAGGGGTCAGACCCCTGATGTCTCACTTTTGAGACAGAGAAAGACACTGAGGACAGATATCCACTCAGTCACTTTCTTTGCAACCAGGCAGCAGGGGGAAATCTGCACAGTACAGGGTGATTAGGGTGTGCTCAGGCACACCTTCCACCCTATGTGCGCACGCCTATGTCCCTGGCTTATATCATGGGAGGAGCAAAGAGTTCAGGGTTCACAAGATACCTGGGACACAGTATGATTATCCAAGGAATCAGAAAGCATGCTGTCCAGCAGCTCAGGTGGCCCAGCAAGACGAGCTGCTGCCAGACACAGCAGAGGTTATGGGTTAAGATCCTGGTCCTGACATCTTGATTATGTGTGCTCTGTCCCTATTAGGGAGATTTCAAGCTCTTATACACATTTCCCTTTCCTATTCTACTAATAATACATTTAACGCTGTCTGTATCCCTATTGGGGGGATTTACGCTCGCTTTCTGTTCGGTCATCTGACACAAGTAATTGGACAGGAATTGAGGTCAAAATCACTGCAATAAGGAAACGGAAATACAACGTTTGGGCTGTAGTTGGGCTTCAAGCAGAAAGACAGTGTTGATTGTAATGACAAATCTAGAAAGCTCTATATTTAATACAACAATAATATGGAAGTCTGGAATCATCCTCCAGAATACATCTAACCCACACCAGCAGCCACGTGTTCAGTGCGGTTTGCAGGTGTGAATGAGCCTTCAAAGTTTATCTTTCCTATCATTCAACTATGTAGCAAAATTGTGGCTAGAAAAGAAGACGCGCACTGCAATAAAAACATGAAATTCATAAAATCCATAAAGATCCAAAAAAATCACCATGTTCACGTTCAGGCCTCATACACACGGATGTTTTTACAGCCGCTTTTAGGGGCTTTTTTTACAGCTTAAAAATGCCTCTCCATGTTATTCAATGGCCTCATGGGTATGATGGAGGTTCTCTTGTAATGGGGGGGCTGGGGTTCCTGGTTCCTAATTATGGTGAACAACACATTCTCTGCCATTCTGAATGAACCCTTCTAATCCTGAACATTCTAATGATCCTTCTAAGGCCTTATACACCCGATGACGTCATCCGGAGGCGTCACCCCCTTGCGACGTCACCGGGTGGCCCCCGCCCCGTGACTTTATAAGTCATCGCACATGGGGGACCCCCAGCATTACACCGGGAGATCGCGTCGAGTCAACATCAGAAGAAGACAGCGGAGAGAGAAGACCGGACAGAACAGGGAGAAGAACCGGAGAGGGGGAGAAGACATCACCGGAGGAGGTAGAAAACCCAGAGGAGGGGAGAAAAAACCCGAAGAGATGCGGAGCTGCAGCCTTAATAAAATACTTTAAAAACCTGTGTACTGTGTTTTTTTTATTTTCGACACTTTTTTTAGGTGCATGGGTAGGGGTACAATGTACCCAATAGTCATTCAGATAGATTGGGGGGCTGGCATCTGGGGGCCTTCCAGATTCCGATCAAACCCTGACATCCACCGGCCAGGGTTGTCGGGAAGAGACCCTTGTCCTCATCAACACGGGGACAATGTGCTTTGGTGTGGGGGGCGCAAAGCACCCCCCCCCCCATGTTGAGGGCATGTGGCCTGGTA
The DNA here is from genome assembly GCA_018402905.1 of Glandirana rugosa. Taxonomy (NCBI): domain Eukaryota; kingdom Metazoa; phylum Chordata; class Amphibia; order Anura; family Ranidae; genus Glandirana; species Glandirana rugosa. The sequence goes on from BLSH010279282.1 coordinate 477,139, forward strand.
TGGTCCAGGAGGGGGGGCGCTCGCTCATTTCCCCCCCATCCCCTTTCCTGACCTACCGGGCTGCGTGCTCGGATAAGGGTCTGATATGAATTTGGGGGGAACCCCACGCCATTATTTTTGGCGTGGGGGTTCCCCTTAAAATCCATACCAGACCGAGGTGTCATTGGGGGGGGACCCCACGCAAATTTTTTTTTTTTTTTCATTTTGGTGGGGGGGTTCCCCTTCAAGATCCTCAGCACACAAGTTGCACCACAAGTCGGATCATCATGATCAGACTTCTGGTGCGACTTCTGTTCAAATCAACAAGCTCCCATAGGGAACCATTCATTTTTGAACAGAGGAACGCCGCTAAAAGCTAGCACATCTAAGCGCGCATTGACGCCAATGCATAATGCTGATAAAATCGCAGTCTTTAACGCCGCTTTTTTTCTTGGCGTCGGTACTACGTTTTTTTATAACGCCCATGTGTATGAGGCCTCAGAAGGATCATTAGAATGTTCACGATTAGAAGGGTTCCTTGGGAATGGCAGAGAACGTGTTGTTCACCATAATTAGGAACCAGGAACCCCAGCCCCACCATTACAAGGGATCCTTAAATATTTAAGCCTAGTTAAAAAATAAAGAGAACAAGTTTTTGCAGCGCACCACTCATAAACCACGTCGTATAAAATCATGAAAAGACGCTTAACATACAGTCCTAATAAATCAAAGGGCACAATTCGTCCTCGTTAAAACCAGCAATATTCCTGTCATTCATCGAGAGTTAATTCACCAGGAATAATGTTCACTTCTAAAAAAGGAGCCATAAGCACATAACTTGAAAACATCGCGCCTGATTTATGGCCGATCCTAATAGGGGAAAAGAACAACAAAATCTAATCCACTTTCCTCTAAACTTCATAAATCTCACTTCTCCAAGTTTACATGAAACGATCCGCCTGTGGATGGCTATTGACAGAAATACGTGGCGTGGGGGGGGCTCTGGGCCAGAGATTCTTCATTTGGGGTTTTATATTATCGCATAGTTACATTGTATATAGAGATATCAGGAGAAGAAGGCAATGCAACAAAGATAACAGGATTATTCGAAATAATATTCCTCAACAAAGATGGGGGATGGTAAACCTATTCAATTCACTTTCTTTTCTTCCATCTCTCCTTGTACATTTATTTTGAATAAAAGGACCATTTAGAGCAAGGGGTGTCAAACTCAATTTCATAGAGGGACGCATCAGCATTATGGTTGCCCTCAAAGGGCCCCTTGCATTTGTAAGACTGCATACAATTATCCCAGGTGGAGGAACTCAAGCACACCCCTCCCTTGAACCGCATCAAACGGTGGGTGTAGCCAAATTGCACTACCAGCAGTGATGGCTGGTGGTTTCATTTTTTTTGGGGGGTGGCGGCAAACAATCCACCGGCTGCCTCTCCCACCCCACCCCCCGGTCGGTCGGGTCACAGAAGCGATCCCATTGGCCGCTGAGGAGGCTCAGGGGAAGCCATCGTGAAGCGCCAGGAGGAAGAGACGCCGTCCGGAAGAGGAGCTGCCCGCAACCTAGATGGGGTAAGTGCGCACTTACCCCATCTAGGTTGCGGGCAGCTCCTCTTCCGGACGGCGTCTCTTCCTCCTGGCGCTTCACGATGGCTTCCCCTGAGCCTCCTCAGCGGCCAATGGGATCGCTTCTCCTCTCGGGCAATCGGGTGACGGGTTTCAGGACCCGCTTCCTGATTGGCCAGGAGGAGAATCAGGAAGACAATTGCGAATATTAATTCACTGTTGTCACACAACTGGATGGGCACTGTGCCCCAAGCCCACCCTTTTTTGAGGCCTATTAGAGCCTCAGACTCTAATCACGTTTCTTAAAAAAAAAAACCCATTGGAATCCATGCATCCGGCGCTCCACATGTAGATTAAGGGGCCGGATGCATGGATTAGGGGGAAGGCGCCCCTGTGCCCTGCATTACAGACCGCCACTGGCTATCAGTGGGAGGATTTTAAAGGGGCAATAAATACCAGGAGTGCGTTTTATGTGCGGAGTTCAGGGATACACTATATACAGAGTGCAGAGTTCAAGGGTGCCCAGTTCAAGGGTGCACTATGTACAGAGTGCAGGGGTGCGCTATGTACCAAGCGCAGGATTCAAGGGTGCACTATAGACAGGGCCGTCTTTCTGAGCGGGCACACCTGGGCACAACCCAGGGGCCCCAAGTGCTCATGGGGCCCCATCAGAGTCAGCAGCTTCCCGGAGGGCGGCGGCCGTGAGATGAGAAGAGCCGCTCTGTCCTGTCAATGATACTCAGAGGAGGAGGAGCGGCGATGCTACGAGCAGCACACAGGCTGAAGCCGCTCCTCCTCCTCTGAGTTTCATTCACAGGACAGAGCGGCTCTTCTCATCTCACGGCCGTCCGCCCTCCGGGAAGCTGCCTGCTGTTCTGAGTACAGCCCCTCCCACTGCATCTCTCCCCTCTCCTATGTCAGCCCCCTCCTCCCTCCTCCCTGCACTCTCCCCGCAGTACAGAGGTTAGGGGAGGGAAACAGAGCACAGTGTTCCTCCCTCCCCCTCCCTTCTGTACTGCAAAGAATTATGGGGCATGTAGTCCAGGGGAAGGCGGGATTGCCTTGAAGATGCATGGACACTTGGACAGAATGTAATGGCCACAACAAGGAGGTGAGGCTGTCTATTTGCAGGTCTGGAGCTGTCTATTTGCAGGTCTGGAGCTGTCTATTTGCAGGTCTGGGCTGTCTATTTGCAGGTCTGGAGCTGTCTATTTGCAGGTCTGGGCTGTCTATTTGCAGGTCTGGAGCTGTCTATTTGCAGGTCTGGGCTGTCTCTTTGCAGGTCTGGGCTGTCTATTTGCAGGTCTGGGCTGTCTATTTGCAGGTCTGGGCTGTCTATTTGCAGGTCTGGGCTGTCTATTTGCAGGTCTGGAGCTGTCTATTTGCAGCTCTGGGC
>BLSH010279282.1:523282-541306 GCA_018402905.1 Glandirana rugosa
CCTTACGGTTATTGACTCAGCTACATTAAAACTCACTAAACTCGCAAAATATGTTGTGATTTTCAAATATCGTAGTAAAGGTCATTGTTTTGGAAGGGTAGTTCACTGACCGTGAGCGGCGAAACGTGTCATTCGCGCCACAGTCACCACTAGTGAGTGAATCCGACATTGGACAGTGGGTCTGTGGGATTGTTCGTCTCGTCTTCTTCAGAAACCAAACAAAAGACCTTGCCGTGTAGTTCTCTGCGCCAAGTGGACCTCGTCTTTCGGCTCACATCTTTAGGTCTACCGTGGGAGCACCACAGGGTTGGACTGATTGTCCACAGCTGGGACACCACGAGGGTGCCATCTGGATTTCTACACTCGGCTTTCTGCTCCAGGTGAACCGCGTCTCTTGATGTGCCGTTCCAGAAAACAAACCAAAGACTTCTTCTGCTCTGCTTGTTAGGGTGTCTGGGTGACAGGTTACAGCCTAAGTGAGTGATCACCACTGACACCGCGCTTACTGTGCAAAGCGGCGAGTGCCAGTCACTTGATGGGAAGGTTTTGTTACTGGAAATGATGCTATAAACTTTTAGTGTTGTATAAAACGCTCAAATCACTCAAAATTACATCGACTCAGTTATTGGCATTCCTTCCAGCGTGACACTGTGAGGTCCAAGTTTGCGTTTTTTTTTTCGCTCTCACTTGACATATGACTTCCATTACCATCCACAGGCCCGAGCCTGATTGTATTTACTGGGTGAGGAGGAGTCACTCGCACTCCACGCCTCTCCATTACCATGACTGTATATACCGGGTGAGGAGGTCTCTATTACCATGATTGTACAGTATCTCACAAAGTAAGTACACCCCTCACATTTTTGTAAATATTTTATTCTATCTTTTCATGTGACAACACTGAAGAAATGACACTTTGCTACAATGTAAAGTAGTGAGTGTGCAGCTTGTATAACAGTGTAAATTTGCTGTCCCCTCAAAATAACTCAACACACAGCCATTAATGTCTAAACCGCTGGCAACAAAAGTGAGTACACCCCTAAGTGAAAATATCCAAATTGAGCCCAAAGTGGTAATATTTTGCAAACAAACGAGGGGCTGCGCTAACTGTGATAGTTGACATTTGGTGCAAACTTAATTTAGAGATACGGGTTGTGCACACAATAAAGGAAAATAAAGTCCAATCAGATTCAAATAAGGATGGTGAAACCCCTCAAATCCCCAATCTGTATGACCAAAAAGTGCAAGACTAGTCCTCAAGATGTTACACCCGTAGGAAAACAGTGACACCTGAAGTGCTGTATACAGGTCCAGTGCAATCCACCACCGACAAAAGTGAGGCTTACCAGAATAAAATATATAAGCGTCTGTGGCTTTTCCCCAGCCAGGGGTATGAAAACGCTTCCTCCAAAACTCCGTGTCCAGAAGCCACACAGAATATCACAGCCTGTAGTGGTGTCACACACAGTGCATCCAATTAAGGAATCCTTCCATGGAGTAAGACAGAACTTTCTATCAAACAAGACGAGATGTCCAGAACATGATGACCTACAAGAGATAAAATGAGTTTGTCTGAAGGACACATTCAGCTGGTAATATTTTGTGTGGCCACCATTATTTTCCAGCACTGCCTTAACCCTCTTGGGCATGGAGTTCACCAGAGCTTCACAGGTTGCCACTGGAGTCCTCTTCCCCTCCTCCATGATGACATCACAGAGCTGGTGGATGTTAGAAACCTTGCACTCCTCCACCTTCCGTTTGAGGAGGCCCACAGATGCTCAATAGTGTTTAGGTCTGGAGACGCTTGGCCAGTCCATCACCTTTACCCTCAGCTTCTTTAGCAAGGCAGTGGTCGTCTTGGAGGTGTGTTTGGGGTCGTTATGTTGGAATACTGCCCTGCAGCCCAGTCTCTGAAGGGAGGGGATCATGCTCTGCTTCAGTATGTCACAGTACATGTTGGCATTCATGGTTCCCTCGATGAACTGTAGCTCCCCAGTGCTGGCAGCACTCATGCAGCCCGAAACCATAACACTTCCACCACCATGCTTGACTGTAGGCAAGACACACTTGTCTTTGTGCTCCTCAACTGGTTGCCGCCACACACGCTTGACACCATCTGAACCAAATAAGTTTACCTTGGTCTCATCAGACCACAGGACATGGTAATCCCTGTCCTTAGTCTGCTTGTCTTCAGCAAACTGTTTGCAGGCTCTCTTGGGCATCATCTTTAGAAGAGGCTTCCTTCTGGGACGACAGCAATGCAGACCAGTTTGATGCAGTGAGCAGCGTATGGTCTGAGCACTGACAGGCTGACCCCCCCACCCCTTCAACCTCTGCAGCAATGCTGGCAGCACTCATACGTCTATTTCCCAAAGACAACCTCTGGATATGACGCTGAGCACAGCACTCAACTTCTTTGGTCCACCATGGTGAGGCGCTGTTCTGAGTGGAACCTGTCCTGTTAAACCACTGTATGGTCTTGGCCACCATGCTGCAGCTCAGTTTCAGGGTCTTGGCAATCTTCTTATAGCCTAGGCCATCTTTATGTAGAGCAACAATTCTTTTTTTCAGATCCTCAGAGAGTTCTTTGCCATGAGGTGCCATGTTGAACTTCCAGTGATCAGTATGAGAGAGTGAGAGCGATAACACCAAATTTAACACACCTGCTTCCCATTCACACCTGAGACATTGTAACACTAACAAGTCACATGACACTGGGAAGGGAAAATGGCTAATTGTCCCAATTTGGACATTTCCCTTAGGGGTGTACTCACTTCTGTTGCCAGCGGTTTAGACATTAATGGCTGTGTGTTAAGTTATTTTGAGGGGGCAGCAAATTTACACTGTTATACAAGCTGTACACTCACTACTTTACATTGTAGCAAAGTGTCATTTCTTCAGTGTTGTCACATGAAAAGATAGAATAACATATTTACAGAAATGAGAGGGGTGTACTTACTTTTGTCAGATACTGGGTGAGGCTGATGGGCTCTGCATCTCTCCACTACCATGATTGTATTTACTGGATGAGGAGGAGTCGGATACCACCGTGCCCACAACCCAAGGCCCCTTGTCCATGTCCCCCTTTACGACGGATACCTCCAGCTTCTACATCAGTCCTGATAGAGCACACAAGATATAAGTATTTCAGGCCTCCTGATGCTTATTAGCCACACGGATCGCTTCATACAAAACACAGATCACCCGGCTCGCACAGTTACAGGAGCGATAAGTGCACACCCAGGAGGACATTTCATAATATCCTAAAATAGTTGTTCCTGGGGCTGGAAGAGGAGAGGCCTAAGATTTACAGCAGAGCTGTTTGGGAAAAGATGCTCATTCCCGAACATATGCAGAGCGAACAAAATGAGTACATAGAGGCAGAATTCCACAGGCTCTATAAATATTACAATACAGCACCCCACATCTACATGGACCAGGTGGAGATCATGAAACCTGACGGTCATCTCCTGGTCGTGCACCGCATTAGAGGATTCCACCCCACCACGGGAGCACCTGTCTCTCTGCTAGACCCTGATTTTTATGTCTAAAGTGCTGCTGTTTTTGAATTTCATGCTATGGCACTTTGCTCTTATTGTGTTTACTTTCGTGCAATTGTAAATCTGTTGTGGTTTAAGGCTTTGGCGCAGCCGAGACTGCTTGCGTCTAATGGGGGAGGAATGTAAGCGGGTTGAAATTTAGCCAGCAAGGTGCTGCCCTGGCCAGGAGGATAAGAGTTGATGCCTTTCCCAGTCCTTTGGTTTTGGCGGGTTATCCTTGGGTCTGACCCGCTGATCCTGTGTTATAAAAGAGGGACAGTGGTTACCTAGGGTAATGGAAATTCAACAAGCAGCCTAAGGTTAAGCGTTAAGTGCCTACGATAGGTGGGATAGCCTCTTGCAGGAAGAGTGGTGACCGGTCCCATAGCAACGGGAGCAAACTTGCGCCATAGAAGTCTCCAGCCTGTGCCCAGGTACAGAAGATTTAAGGGAATTGCACACATGGAGTCAGCGCTACGTGCATGGCAGGACCCCAAACTGTTACTGGGAGTGAGGTATCAGTGATACGTTGGACCGGTGGATTACAGAGACAGTGCACATTTACACAGGGACCTGGGCAGTGGCAGCTGGTGGTTGGTCGGGCCCGGAACACTTACCCCATCTATGGCGGACATCGCTTCACCCAGACAACAGGTGGCAGGCATCATAGGCAGCTTCCCTTGCTCTCAGCAGGAATCACAGCGGCTTCCCTTTCCCCTGCTCTCCACAGGCATCACGGTGGCTTCCCCTTCCCCTGCTCTCCACTGGCATCACGGCGGCTTCCCCTTCCCCTGCTCTCCACCGGCATCATAGCGGCTTCCCCTGCTCTCCACAGGCAACACGTTGGCTTCCCCTTCCCCTCTCTATGTGCATCATGGCGTCTTCCCCTTCCCGTGCTCTCCACAGGCATCACGGCGGCTTCCCCTGCTCTCTATGGGCATCACAGCTGCTTCCCCTGCTCTCCACGGGCATCACAGCAGCTTCCCCTTCCCTCTGCTCTCCACGGGCATCACGGAGGCTTCCCTTTCCCCTGCTCCCCATGGGCATTAAGGTGGCTTCCCCTTCCCCTGCTCTCCACGGGCATCACAGCGGCTTCCCCTTCCCATGCTCTCCACGGGCATCACGGCAGCTTCCCTTTCCCCTGCTTTCCATGGGCATTATGGCGGCTTCCCCTTCCCCTGCTCTCCACGGGCATCACAGTGGCTTCCCCTTCCCATGCTCTCCACAGGCATCATGGCGGCTTCCCCTTCCTTCCCTCCCTGCTCCTGGAACACTTCGCCTTTTGGCCAATCGGGAAACTGGTCTCAGACCTATCCTATTTTGAAGTCTATTAGAGTCTATTAGAGTCTCTGGCTCTAATCAGGAGCTTCAAAAAAACACTCCCCCCCCCATCGGAATTAATGCATCTGGTGTCCTGCAAGGGGCCAGACGCATGGATAGTGGGGGCGGCGCCCGGGCACCCCTAATGGACAGGCCGCCCCTGGACCCGAGAGTTAACTGGAGAACAGTTGTGGTGCAAGTGTACACAGTGTATGTTCATCTCTAAAAGAGGAGGCCCGTCTTAAGGTGGAGTATTCCCCCCATGGCATTGATGAAAACTGCATGGAAGTAAAGGTAGCCCATGTGTAGTCAAGTGATCCTGGTAAGGTGCCTAGGGTAGCCCAGAAGAACCCACCCCAGGCTAGGCCTCTCATGTGACCCGCACTTGGCACCCATTTTTGTATTTCCTGGGTGTACATAGGCAGTGTATACAATCAGACATTATAACATACGCAGTGTACATAGGCAGACGTTTCTAATATCCAGATGCAGAAAATATTCTAATCAAACACGAGGTGAAGGAAACAAGGCTATAAATTGTATGATGCAAATATTAGCGGCACTGTGGATATCAGGACAAATAAAGAGCGGAGATGACAGATTTATGCCGATCGGCGTTCTATTAATCAGACTCACAAACATAATATTTAGAAAAGTCGCTGAGATGTAATAAAACGTTGGGCTTGTCTGGTGATCTGACTTGTCTAATGACAGTATGAACATCTCAACGTATTGTCATTGTTTCAGAACTGTCTGGCAACCGGATCAAAGAGGAACTGAGCTCCATGAAAAGATCATTATTCCCGTCCTTCGGAATCGTATTCCTTGTAGAGGAGAGGAGAGGGACGTCCTCATCACCTCTCATATAAACAAATGATAGCGGAGAAGGTTCACCACCATCAGTGGGGGGGGGGGTACAGTCTGTTGTAGAGGTAAAAGGGATGCACAGCCCCAATTCATTCCCCAATACCTATATACATATATACTGTGTGTGCGTATGTGTGAAAATATATATATATATACACACACACACACACTATATTGCCAAAAGTATTGGTACGCCTGCCTTTACACCCACACTTTAATGGCATCCCAGTCTTAGTCCGTAGGGTTCAATATTGAGTTGGCCCACCCTTTGCAGCTATAACAGCTTCAACTCTTCTGGGAAGGCTGCCCACAAGGTTTAGGAGTGTCTATGGGAATGTTTGACCGTTCTTCCAGAAGTCAGGCACTGATGTTGGACGAGAAGGCCTGGCTCGCAGTTCTATCAGATTGAGGGCAGGCCAGCCAAGTTCCTCCACCCCAAACTCGCTCATCCATGTCTTTATGGACCTTGCTTTGTGCAGTGGTGCGCAGTCATGTTGGAACAGGAAGGGGGCATCCCCAAACTGTTCCCACAAAGTTGGGGGCATGAAATTGTCCAAAATGTCTTGGTATGCTGACGCCTTAAGAGTTCCCTTCACTGGAACTAAGGGGCCAAGCCCAACCCCTGAAAAACAACCCCACACCATAATCCCCCCCCCCTCCACCAAATGATTTAGGCCAGTGCACAAAGCAAGGTCCATAAAGACATGGATGAGCTAGTTTGGGGTGGAGGAACTTGACTGTCCTGCACAGAGTCCTGACCTCAACTTAATAGAACATCTTTGGGATGAATTACAGCGGAGACTGTGAGCCAGGCCTTCTCGGCCAACATCAGTGCCTGACCTCACAAATGCTCTTCTGGAAGGCCAGTCATGTTCCTCCACCATGACATACAAAGACATTTTGGACAATTCTATAATCCCTACTTTGTGGGAACAGTTTGGGGATGGCCCTTTGACTGTGCCCCAGTGTACAAATAAAGGTCCATAAAGACATGAATGAGTGAGTTTGGGGTGGAAAAACTTGACTGGCCTGCCCAGAGTCCTGACCTCAACCCGATAGAACACCTTTGGGATGAATTAGAGCGGAGACTGTGAGCCAGGCCTTCTCATCCAACATCAGTGCCTGACCTCACAAATGCTCTTCTGGAAGAATGGTCAAACATTACAAAAGAGAAAAACAAAAACACATGCTGCACCACTCTTTAAAGTCAACCACATTTATTAAGTGTAAATTCACATGACACTGACAGGACCATCCATCCAGAAACCCAAAACCTCCCCTAAACCCCCCCCCCCCCCCGGGATATCTGACTATTCCTTTTCCCCCAAACTAACCTAACTAATCACCACCCTTTAAACCGACTCGCATTGCAGGATGGTGGAAGGATGGTCTCTGGGAGCTACGATGACCCTCACTGCCCCCCTATCAAACCCCACACTGTCCCACCAAGTGCTACCCTGAAAAATGTCCCACGTCCTGGGATTCTGTTCCCCACATCACCACTCAAGGCGAGGAGGGGAATAGGTCATCCAGTAATTGATAGCAAGTCCATTCCCCGACCATGTAATGCTAAAAGGCCGGTCAGTTCATAAGTGGCTACGGGGATAGCGCGCAGATCAGAAAGTCCAATGATTAGCTGGAGAGGGGGCGATAGGGGGGGGTTGTGCAGGGAACCGACCCCTGGTTGAAAGTCTATATCGCTCCTACACCTCCCAAGCCATCAAGTGGATGATGGATAAAGTCACTGTAGTACATATGCAGGGTGAGACAACCGGAGGATGATTGAATGCTACTTCACACTGTGTTAGGATGGATATGGATCTGGGAAGTCATCCCCTCACTCAATTAGCCAAATCCCCCTTAATATGAAGCAGGGGCGTTGCTAGGGGGTGGCTATTGGGGCTACAGCCCCAAGTCTGGGGCCTATAGCCCCGAGTCTCTTACCGGGTGGGTGCAGTTCTGCAATTTGCAGGTATGTCTCGGTCCGGAATGCAGGAGGCAGGGGCTGACTGAGCCGTGGTAGCACGGGCTCCGGCTCGGCCCTCGCCTCCACCTGATGTATGGGGAGGCTCTCTGGGTACCCTGATGTATGGGGAGGAACTTTGGGGACCCTGATATATGGGGAGGTTCTCTGGGGACCCTGATGTAAGATGGGGCTCTCTGTGGACCATGATGTAAGGAAGAGGCTCTCTGTGGACACTGATGTAAGGAAGGGGCTCTCTGGGGACTCTGATGTAAAGAAGGGGCTCTCTGGAGACCGTGATGTAAGGAAGGGCCTCTCTGGGGACCCTGTTGTAAGGAAGGGACTCTGGGGACACTGATGTAAGGGGGATCCACACTCAGAAATGTAACAATGTTTATATATATATATATATATATATATATATATACACACACACACGCAAACATGTATATTATATACATGTGTATGCCCGCTCAAGCGTATGACTCTACTTTGCTGCTATGGGCTCTAGCCCCAGATCTTTTGTAGACCTAGCAATGCCCCTGGTATGAAGGTACTCATGGATGTACAATAGGGTCAATGTAGTCCATAGAGAGGTTACAGTGACAATCACTGGTTGATGGGGGGAGCAAAGACTGGGAGATTACCACCGATGCGGTTTAGCAAACTCAACCTGTATGTAAGGGGCTCCATTATTCACCCCTCCTTGGATATCTTACAGGTGCCCAGCATATGATGCATTGATGGATTGATGTAGTCAATGGAGAGGCTGCAGTGGCAAGCACTGGTAGACAGGGCGCATAGACAGGGAGATTGCCACCCGGAATCTGGCAGACTCAACCTGTATATGGATGCACTCCGTTGTTTGTCCCTCCAGAAACCTATTGTAAGCACCCAGTCTGGCCACTGATAGAGGAATGTGTGGACACTGCTATGGAGCTGAGGTCCGAATCCAGCAGGTTAGATAGCAGTTCGCACGCTGTGGCAGCAGCTTCGGTAGTGCAGAGGTAGAGCGGGAGTACTGAGCGTGCTGCTAATGGCTCCTATGTTGGGCTGGGACCTGTGAATAGGTAACACACAGCCGGTTCACCGGTGCAGGAGATCACATCAGCACCTGTAAGATATCCAAGGAGGGGTGAATAATGGAGCCCCTTACATACAGGTTGAGTTTGCTACACCACATCGGTGGTAATCTCCCTGTCTATGCTCCCCCATCAACCGGTGATTGTCACTTCAGCCTCTCTATGGACTACATTGACCCAACTGTACAACCGTGAGTACCTTCATGCTGACATACTAAGGGGGATTTGGCTAATTGGGGGATGACTTCCCTGATCCATATCCACCCTAACATAGTGTGAAGTAGCATTCAATCATCCTACGGTTGTCTCACCCTGCATATGTACTACAGAGACTTTATCCATCATCCACTTGATGGCTTGGGAGGTGTAGGAGCGATATAGACTTTTAACCAGGGGTCGGTTTCCTACACACCCCCCTCCTATCGCCCCCTCCAGCTAATCATTGGACTTTCTGATCTGCACGGCTATCCCCGTAGCCACTTATGAACTGACCGGCCATTTAGCATTACATGGTCGGGAATGGACTTGCTATCAATTACTGGATGACCTATTCCCCTCCTCGCCTTAAGTGGTGATGTGGGGAACGGAATCCTAGGACGTGGGACATTTTTCAGGGTAGCGCTTGGTGGGACAGTGTGGGGTTTGATAGGGGGGCAGTGAGGGTCATCGTAGCTCCCAGGGACCATCCTTGCACCATCCTGCAATGCGAGTCGGTTTAAAGGGTGGTGATTAGTTAGGTTAGTTTAGTCTAGTTAGAAATATGGCCAAAGCTATTTTGGCTATACTTATCCTGTAGGTCATAGGAGTGCACTTAGTTTTGCAATCCTGGGTCCCGTTTTCAGACGATATTGGGCTAAAATCTGTCACGCCCAGGCCCGGGATCCATATGGTCAGGATCCTCTCAGGAGCCTGGATCAGCCTGTGAGCAAATCACTGAGAACTTAAGCCAGCCCCTCTGGCCCCCTCCACAGTCTGGAGAGCCAATGAGCACTGAAGGGGAGAGCAGAGAGTCACTGACAGTCACAGCTTTCTGCTCAGAGTGGAGGGGAGAACTGATCCATCAGCGGTGTTTGATCGCTCCGTTCTCACTGCACAGCCAGTGGGGGACAGATTCACCTAGGTGATTATACATTTTTTTTTTTCCTTAAAGTCTATACTAGACAAAAAATGTGTTCGTTTTCATTTAGTTTTTTTTGTTTTTTTCTGAAATTCAAAAATTTGGAAATTCGAAAATCCGAAAATTCAGAAAGTCGAAAATTCAAAAATCCGAAAATAAGAAAGAAAATCTGAAAATTCTAAATAACTAACTAATAATAACTAACTATTAAATTATAGGTATTGGAATTTCCTATTAAATTTCACTGTTAGTGAACGTAACGAATACGAACTTATCCAAAGTTACAAAATATACAAAATAAGGAATGCCGCATCTAAACAAATGGAACGGAACAAATTAAAAATAAATAATAATAATAAAAAGTTTTTATCATTATTATTATTGTTATTTATTATAATAAATTTGTTATGTTCAATTTGTTTAGATAAATTCGTATTCTTTATGTTTACTAACAGCCAAATTTAAAAGGAAATTTCAATACCTATAATTTAATAGTTAAGTAATTATTAGTTAGATATTATTTCAGATTTTCGAATTTGCGGGTTTTTGAATTTTCGGATTTTCGTTCTTATTTTCGGATTTTCGTTCTTTTAAATTTTCAGATTTTCATTTTTAGTTTCACATTTTCGAATTTCCGATTTTTAGAATTTCCGAATTTTGAATTTCCAAATATTCTGAAAAATTTGGAAATTCAGATATTTACGAATTAACGAATTTAACGAAATCCGTTAAACCAATTCCGAACAAAATGAATTGCACATATCTAGTCCATACTTCTCTTAAAGCAGAACTTCACTCTCTCAATCAACAATGACTATATTTAATCCTCATGCTGCTAAAATTAGTAAATGGATAGGAAAATATATCATATTTGCTTGTTTTAAACTTTTTTTTTTTTTTTACATCAGTTACTTCCCGCTTTCCAGGCCTAGGCAAATGATGTCATACATCCCAGGAGTCTTCAGGAGGGGAGGAGGGGCTTCCTAGGCTAAGTACACCTTCTCCTGCTTGCATGCCTAAACTAAGGGCAGGTGGATCCCAGGAAGTAAATGCTACATGAATCATTTGCCCTTACTCAAGATGGCCACGGCCAGAAATGTTAGGGAGAGTTTGTGATTTTTTAAGAAAATAAAGCATGGAGACACGGATGGATGGGGGAGCTTGCTTTGAGTATTAAAAATGAATGAAATAGCATTTTTGGTGTGTGGTGCTCAGAAGAAGTGTAGTTCCACTTTAACGTACACATGCATCTGAAGGTCTCAAACGTGACCACAAGGGACCAGTGCCAAGACTTGGGGCACTGAATCACAAATGTATAAATTAAGAGTATTCAGAAGGTGGAAAGTCCAGAAGTCTCCTAAAATTTTCATCCATCATCACCAACACCTGATCAATCGTCACCAACATCTGGCCGATGACCAAGGCTTGCATGAGTTTATTCATATCTCTCATCCAATAAATGGAGACAGTCCCAGCATACAATTGGTGTCTGACGTCCTATCAATGAGGCCTCACTGATTAAGCAGGGATGGATCGCTGTACTTGCACAGAAATCCACTTTCATTATTGGATACTGTGACGGACCACCTGGCACCCAGCCTGGGTGTCTCCACCAAGATACAGCTTCCACTACTCTGGAAATAGGAACAAGGTATTATGGCTGAATATTGCGCCCAAGAACTATACACCACTAGCTTAGGTGCAAACTGGAACTGACTTTACTGTAACCGCACAAGATATATAGCACACAAAATCAGATAACAGCTTGATCACATTATCCTAAACAATGCAAACTGTAAACAGTAATATCTTTGGGACATCTAATGAACAGATAACCTAATCATAAACATCCTACAATGGTTTGGTAACAATGTAAAGTGAACACAATGCTAATCACATTTCCAAGATGATTAGCAGACAGACAGAAACAATAGGTGACTCAATTAAAGTACAATTAAAGACCTGAAAGTTACACATGATAATAAACATAATAACTGAAATGATTATTTTCCTTCCATATACTGCACTTTGGTGTATACACGTAATGATGATGGGAGGAGTTTAGCCGAGCTCAGATGTAATTTCCTGTCCATGAACTGGCTTGTCTATCTATAAGTCCTCCAGTCTTCTATGATGCTCAGTCTATTTTACATAACACACACCCATCTGCCAATCAATAGCTGGGTGTGCGCTATGTAAAACAGCCACAAGTCATTACAGACAAGCTAAGTCTAGGATCTAAAGCAGTTGCCGGCAAAGGACGGACATAGGTGGGAGTGGGCGTGGCTCAACGGGCCAGTCATGGGTGGAGCCTAATCAGGATTCTGTGTAGAATTAAATCCCTCAGCTTCCCATGTGATACAAGAACCCCTCCCCCACTGATCTCAAGACGTTTTTTGCAGCGAGATAGACGCAAATGGGGACAACATGAGTTCTGTTCAACGCAGGCAATTAGAAAACCAAGAAGTAAAGTTGTTGCTTCACTAAAGGAAGTGCACATGAGAGCTGGAGACAAAGTAGAGATCTCGATATCCTTACTGCTTTTCGCCAAACAATCAATGGCATGTTTAACAGACTGTATAGGTACATAACATATTAATTTCTTCATTTTGACCATAGTTCTATTTTAACAATGGGAATACACGCCTAGGAGGCACACAATGGGGAAATTATACTATGAGAGAAAGACACCTTAGAAAACATATTAGTAGGAGACCCCAGCATCAGGTTATTTTGAGCTGAATGTGTTAACATCTGCTCTGGGTCTGTGGAGGGGGGGGGGGTTCAAGCAGTCAATGCTGGTTCGGGCATAGACAGCCCAAATCTGTATTCAGGTCCTCCAGTTCTCAGAATCTGTGTGTTTTGGAGAGACATGGACCCGAATCCAATGCAAAACCACTCCAAAGGTGTGAGGAAGATCTGCAATTAATTAATTTCGAAACGCGTTGGGTACTCTCTGCTGGTTTTAGGCAAAGTACAGTGGTTGTCTTTGCTATTCATATGTATTTCTGCGTTTTATATGAATATCCATTATATGTCTGTAACTACCTGTCCATGTACAGTTGTTGTTTATGTCTCTTTTTTGAACCATTTGTCTGGGTTCATTAATAAAATGTACAATTTTTAGATTTTGCACAATTCTTACTGAGTTGGTTTCCCTTCAAAGTCCCAGTGGGGGTTTTTTCTTCTCAAGATGCAAAACTACTCCAAAGGTCCCCCAGGCACACACTTCTCAAAAAATAGACCCCCCCCCCTCAAATGCCAGGGCCCATAGTCAGTAGGCAAGAGGCTACCCTGCAGTCCCCTTCAAAAGCCCCTGTCTTGGTCAAGTCTGCCACAGATACAATAAGATATATGATGAGAAGCACTTGGCTTCCTTCTCTTCATGTCCTCTTCCAGCTGATGCTGTTTTCACCGCTATCATAAATCGTGGACAATTTGTAAATTTGTACAATTTGTAAGATGAAAAATGCTGAAGTGAAAACGGTATTTATTTTGCTATAAAGTCTGGTAACTCTGCACCCACTTTGCTGATTGTAATCTTTTAGTAAATGAGATTAGAGGATGATCTGTCGGTATCACTCCCGAGTTTATAATACAGATTAATAAAGACGAGGCATCTCAGGGAGGTCTCACCTCATAACTGCACATTCACCTGTAAATTCAAACAACGCCGTCATGGAGAGTACATAGGACGGGTCTGTCTGCTATCATCTCCTTCACATTCGGCGGGTTCATTCAGAGTGCAGCTCGCAGAAAGAAAAACATAGAAAACGTCCTTCACATCCCGTCCTAGGAGCTCCCTGTCCTCCACCCGTCCATCTTCCTCATCTTGTAGGACATTTGAAGTTTATTTTTCAGAATCTAGTCTGAGCCATGGGAGACATTAGAACATCTAGTAGAAGAGAAGACGGGGGCCGGATTCCATGTTTGTTTAATATAAGATGGCTCCTATGAGATCATTCCGTATCGGAATCCATTCGGTAATAATACAGAATTAAAATAAAAAATAAATAGAGAGCTCCAGGCGAGCGGTGGAGGGTCAGCTGCTGGGTTCCAGGAGGAGACATTCGTGGGAGAAATCTGAGAATAACCTGTTTATTTGTAATGAGAAGTCAGGACTTGGACGGGCGCCCATTACCTATCACTCACACGCTGCGGTCCAACAACAGATCTGAGTGCAGATATCTCTACACTATGCCTGCTACAGGTTCAGGGAATGGTCGTGTCTACTCATATCAGGTGCTTCCTATGTGGAGTCACCCCACTTATCAATATGTCACCACCAAGAACTCCTATTTCCCCAAAGATGAACCTTCCATGGAAGGCTTGAGTCTGAAGGAGGGTGAGGGGGCAGCAGGGCTGGCTCTACCACTAGGCGGAGTAGGCGGCTGCCTAAAGCGCATTGATGCCCAGGGTGCCAAGCCGCTGTCCATATACTTCTCCAGCCTGTCCATATACTACCCCAGCCTGTCTATATACTACCCCAGCCTTTCCATGTACTACCCCAGCCTGTCCATATACCTGCGGAACATGGCTGGCATAAGAAAGTGAGCCGGTGCCACCATTATTTGACTTTAGGCCGGGTCCAGAGGCACAGGTGCAGGCCTATGGACCACGGCTAAAGAAATAGGCAGAGAGGCGCTGCAAAAATCTCCACCTCCGCCACCTCCATCGTATACATGGACAGGGCAAAGGGGGTGGAGTCAGGGGTGGAGCCAAAGGGGGCGGCAAAATTAGGTTTCCCCTAGGTGGTCAAAAATCCTTGCACCAGCCCTGGGGGGCAGAGTGGCAATTCTAAGGCTGGTCACGTGGTAAAGTCTGATTTATTTTATTTTATTTTTTTAGTTTACCCAACAAATGAAGCACAAAGACTTACCCAATGGAATATGACACAACTCTGGGTCGTTGGTATACATCGGGAATTTGTTTCCTTATAAGGCTTTGTTGGGAACTCTTCTGTTTGATCTTCACAAGCAAATGACCCATCCACATCATATACTATAGAGCAGGCTTTTCTACCTTTTCAATATGGAGCAACCCTTAAAAAAAAAGCTTTACAGTCTCAGGGGACCCCTACTAAGGCCTCATTCACACTTCCAATATGACAGCCATGCATGAAGGTATGGATGAGCAGCTCTGAACGCACGCTGTCTGCATTTCCACCTGCATGGCTGTAGAACTGGGAACAGCAGCTGTGTCCAGGAAGCTTTTGTGTTCCACTTGACATGAATGGGACTGCCTGCATGGAGATATATGGAACACCTATACGTTCCCGTCCAGACAAACATGGTCCACACATGGTGTACACTGTACTACTCCCAAGTGGTCAACGCCTAATAATCACTATACCTCCAGCTCATGGTACACTAGTGTGAGGATCAGTGGGAAGAATGCTCCTTACATTGGAGGTCAGAGGGAAGAATGCTCCTTACATTGGTGATCAGTGGGAAGAATGTTCCTTACATTGGTGGTCAGTGGGAAGAATGCTCCTTACATTGGTGGTCAGTGGGAAGAATGCTCCTTACATTGGTGGTCAGTGGGAAGAATGTTCATTACATTGGTGGTCAGTGGGAAGAATGCTCCTTACATTGGTGGTCAATGGGAAGAATGTTCCTTACATTGGTGGTCAGTGGGAAGAATGCTCCTTACATTGGTGGTCAGTGGGAAGAATGTTCATTACATTGGTGGTCAGTGGAAAGAATGTTCATTACAAATGGTGGTCAGTGGGAAGAATGCTCCTTACATTGATGGTCAGTGGGAAGAATGCTCCTTACATTGGTGGTTAGTGGGAAGAATGTTCATTACATTGATGATCAGTGGGAAGAATGTTCATTACATTGGTGGTCAGTGGAAAGAATGTTCATTACAAATGGTGGTCAGTGGGAAGAATGCTCCTTACATTGGTGGTCAGTGGGAAGAATACTCCTTACATTGGTGATCAGTGGGAAGAATGTTCCTTACATTGGTGATCAGTGGGAAGAATGTCCCTTACATTGCTGATCAGTGGGAAGAATGCTCCTTACATTGGTGATCAGTGGGAAGAATGATCCTTACATTGGTGATCAGTGGGAAGAATGCTCCTTACATTGGTGATCAGTGGGAAGAATGTCCCTTACATTGGTGGCCAGTGGGAAGAATGTCCCTTACATTGGTGGTCAGTGGGAAGAATGTTCCTTACATTGGTGATCAGTGGGAAGAATGTTCCTTACATTGGTGATCAGTGGGAAGAATGTTCCTTACATTGGTGATCAGTGGGAAGAATTTTCCTTACATTGGTGATCAGTGGGTAGAATGCTCCTTATATTGGTGGTCAGCGACCTGCCTGTACCCTGAAGCAGACGGGAGCATTAAACCTTGGTGTGGGACTGGTATGCTGGTGGTGAACCATTGTACTATTAATATACCAGTACTATGGACTGTTTGTATTTACTTTGCTGAAAGCTGTTTTGTTTTCCCGGAGATAAAAGAACAATAAATATGGTTTACTTTTACAAGAGGCTGGCTGGTGATCCCGGTCTCCCCATATTACAGCCCCTTTGATCGGCTGTTCATAACAGTAAACCGGAAGTAATGGCATCACTTCCGGGTTCACTCAGAAACCATCAACGCCAGTTTTTAAAAATAGAAAGCATTCAAATACACCAATCTTGGTGATTTGAATGCTTTTAAGTGCAGAGGGGGGATTTGGGGTCTTATAGACCCCAGAACCCTCCAAAAAAGAGTACCTGTCACATGCTGTCAGGGATGTTTACATTCTTTGTGACAGCAATAAAAAAAATTAAGGCAACAGTGTAAAAATAAAATAAATTATTCATTTAAAAAAAAAAGTAAAGTTCCCCCATCATCCCGTGCTCATGCGCACGTGTCGCTCCCGCATGCACGCAAACAGCACAACAGTCCACCACATGTAAGGTATCCCTGCGAAAGTCAAATCATAGGCAGTAATTCTATATATGACACTTGGACTAATCATGCCTCATGGTCTGACGAGGAAGCCACAGCTAATCACTGTGAATGGCTGCAATTTCCCCATCAGACCCTGAAGCAAAACTGTTATACCGCATCTGGGGTGGGACAATTTTAGATGGTGGGGCACCCAATCTTATTCTTGCCTAGGGCAGCGCAAAACCAAAATCCACTACTGGAAATAATACTTAAGAAAAAGCTACTAAGAGTAGGACCCGGGTCACACTGGTGATTGTACAACAAATACAGTGCCTTGAAAAAGTATTCATACCCTTTGAACATTTCCACATTTTGCCATGTTACAACCAAAAACGTAAATGTATTTTATTGGGATTTTATGTGATAGACCGACACAAAGTGGCTCATAATTGTGAAGTAGAAGGAAAATGAGAAATGATACAAATAAATCTGTGAAAAGTGTGGGGGGCATTTGTATTCAGCCCCCTTTACTATGACACCCCTAACTAAAATCTAGAGGAACCAATTGCCTTCAGTGTGTGTAATTTAATCTCAGTATAAATACAGCTGTTCTGTGAAGCCCTCAGAGGTTTGTTAGAGAACCTTAATGATCAAACTGCATCACGAAGGCCAAAGAACACACCAGACAGGTCAGGGATAAAGTTGTGGAGAAGTTTAAAGCAGGGTTAGGTTATAAAAAAATATCCCAAGCTATGACCATCTCACAGAGCTTTGTTCAATCCATCATTGGAAAATGGAAAGAGTATGGCACAACTACAAACCTACCAAGACATGGCCGTCCACATAAGGAGAGCATTCATCAGAGAAGCAGCCAAGAGGCCCATGGTAACTCTGGAGGAGCTGCAGAGATCCACAGCTCAGGTGGGAGAATCTGTCCACAGGACAACTATTAGTCGTGCTCTCCACAAATCTGCCCTTTATAGAAGAGTGGCAAGAAGAAAGCCATTGGTGAAAGAAAAGCCATAAGAAGTGCAGTTTGCGAGAAGCCATGTGGGGGACAAAGCAAACATGTGGAAGAAGGTGCTCTGGTCAGATGAGACCAAAATTTAACTGTTTGGCCTAAAAGCAAAATGCTATGTGTGCCGGAAAACTAACACTGCACATCACCCTGAACACACCATCCCCACCGTGAAACATGGTGGTGGTAGTTTCTTTTTCTGGGGATGCTTTTCTTCAGCAGGGACAGGG
>BLSH010279282.1:562030-578862 GCA_018402905.1 Glandirana rugosa
AAGGGAACCGGAGGTTCTGAGACGAGATAGGACCAAGAGGAGGATGGATAGTGTCACGAGGAAGAGTTATTTGAGGCAAGGGAACCGGAGGTTCTGAGACGAGATAGGACCAAGAGGAGTATCGATAGTATCGTGAGGAAGTCACAATGGATGTTGAGACAGAGGAGGAGAGGTAACGGGGAAAGAAATCCTCATGGGGTTCCGAGACAAGAACCTGGGGAAGAGAAGAGATAGATGTGGAGGAGGGAACCAGTGAACTATTGACGGATACCGAAGGTTATGGTAGAGATGTGGCTACTGTCGGATTAGATAGACAGATAAGGAGTGGCTATGAGGAGAACCAGGATAGAGCAGAGTCTTGGAGGCCAAGGGAACGGAGTTTATTGAGAAGGAGCACTGTGATAGGTAGGAGGAGAACCAGGATAGAGCAGAGTCTTGGAGGCCAAGGGAATGGAGTTTATTGAGAAGGAGCGCTGTGATAGGTAGGAGGAGAACCAGGATAGAGCAGAGTCTTGTGGGCCAAGGGAACGGAGTTTATTGAGAAGGAGCGCTGTGATAGGTAGGAGGAGAACCAGGATAGAGCAGAGTCTTGCAGGCCAAGGGAACAGAGTTTATTGAGAAGGAGCGCTGTGATAGGTATGAGGAGAACCAGGATAGAGCAGAGTCTTGGAGGCCAAGGGAACGGAGTTTATTGAGAAGGAGCGCTGTGATAGGTAGGAGGAGAACCAGGATAGAGCAGAGTCTTGCAGGCCAAGGGAATGGAGTTTATTGAGAAGGAGCGCTGTGATAGGTAGGAGGAGAACCAGGATAGAGCAGTCTTGGAGGTCAAGGGAACGGAGTTTATTGAGAAGGATCGCTGTGATAGGTAGGAGGAGAACCAGGATAGAGCAGAGTCTTGCAGGCCAAGGGAACAGAGTTTATCGAGAAGGAGCGCTGTGATAGGTAGGAGGAGAACCAGGATAGAGCAGAGTCTTGGAGGCCAAGGGAACGGAGTTTATTGAGAAGGAGCGCTGTGATAGGTAGGAGGAGAACCAGGATAGAGCAGAGTCTTGGAGGCCAAGGGAACGGAGTTTATTGAGAAGGAGCGCTGTGATATGTAGGAGGAGAACCAGGATAGAGTCTTGGAGGCCAAGGGAACGGAGTTTATTGAGAAGCAATGGGTGGTTAACAGTTTCAAAGGCCGCGGAGAGGTCAAGCAATAGGAGTATGGAGTAGTGGCCATTGGTTTTGGCAGTTAGTAAATCCTTAGTGAGTTTTAGTAAGGCTGTTTCCGTGGAGTGCTGCGAGCGAAAGCCAGACTGTAGGGGGTCAAGAAGGTTATTTTCACATATCACATTATCACCCAACACTGACTGTCCTAGCAATAAAGACAAAATCCATTAGTATCGTATTTTTTTCCTTTACTTTATATTTGTACTTTGTTTTAATTTGTCACCCAGTTCTCTCAGGAAAGGTTTCATGATGTGCAAACCCATTTCAGTAAGGTTTGTATTTTTCCTCATCAATCCCCCATGATCCTGATTGAGTCCTCCTAGAGAAGGTGGGTTCACGTCTAAACAATGGTTAGTAAACCTCTCCCTACATCAGGGTTTCTCAACCAGGGTTCCTCCAGAGGTTGCTAGGGGTTCCTTGAGCAATGAGCAATTTCTGCCTCGCAGATAAATTCCCAATGATACCATTGATCTTTTTGTCTATCTGTAAGGGGGTAATTCTTCCCGATGACCACAAGTGTAAGGAACATTCTTCCCAATGACCACAAGTGTAAGGGGCATTCTTCCCATTGACCATCACACTAATGTATCATGAGTTGTAGATTTCTTATTTTTAGCAGGGATTCCCCGAGACCGGAAAACTATTTCCAGGGTTCCTCGGTGTTGAAAAGGTTGAGAAAGGCTGCCCTACATTGTATATTGGGTCATAAATATTAAAAAGAGGATCTACAAACACAACTGAGATAATAAAGCAGAACGTTTAATTTATTTTTTTTCTCTATAAATGTATTAATTCGAAATAATCCCAGAATACTATAGAACTTGTCAGCAAGCGAGAACACGGCTCCTCCGCTATACAGACCTAT
The DNA here is from genome assembly GCA_018402905.1 of Glandirana rugosa. Lineage (NCBI taxonomy): Eukaryota > Metazoa > Chordata > Amphibia > Anura > Ranidae > Glandirana > Glandirana rugosa. Next base: position 564,108 of record BLSH010279282.1, read on the forward strand.
AAACAGAGAGACTAAGAGAAACAAGAAAAAAAAAGCATAATTGTCCAAATTGTCTATTTCCTTATATTTTCCACACACTGCCCAACTGAATCTGAATTAAAATGATGTCACCCTGGTGTATTTTTTACCCCTTGGTGATTAACCACTTCAGCCCCGGAAGAATTTCCCACATTAGGACCAGAGCACTTTTTGCGATTCGGCGCTGCGACTCTTTAACTGACAATTGCACGGTTGTGTGACGTTGTACCCAAATGAAATTGACGCCCTTTTTTCCCCACAAATAGAGCTTTCTTTTGGTGGTATTTGATCACCTCTGCATCATTTTTGATCACCGCTATAAACATAAAAAGAGCGACAATTTTGAAAAAAGAAAAAACAATATTTTTTTACTTTTTGCTATAATAAATATCCAAAAAAAAATATTAAAAGCAAATTTATTCATCAGTTTTGGCCGATATATATTCTTCCTCATATTCGTGGTAAAAAAAATAGTGATCAGCGTTTATTGATTGGTTTGCGCAAAAGTTGCCACGTTTACCAACCATGAGAATTCATTTATGGGGTTTTTACTATTTTTTTTTTTTACTAGTAATGGCGGCGATCTGCGATTTTTATTGGGACTGTGATATTGCATGTCGGACATTTTTGACACTTTTTTGGGACCACTGACATTTATACAGCGATCAGAAATTTAAATATCCACTGATTACTGTGTAAATGTCATTGGCAGTGAAGGGGTTACCCTGCAGAGGGCAGTGAAGGGGTTAACTTACTGTGAAGGTGCTGGGCTGCCAGGGGCAACAGAGATCTAACTGATCCCAGTGACAGCGATCAGTAGATCTCTTACATGCCGCCTGACAGAGCGGGGAACCGCAGTGTTTACAACATCCCCGTTTTACTTCTCTGCCAGGCAATCGCGAGTAGGCAGTGGACATCGAGTCCGCCGGACCCGCGGCTACACTGCTACAGATTATTATGGGCTCCCGCTAGCCGCGCATGAGCGAGCCGCCGTTTATAGACGGCGATTCGCGCTACAGCGCCACTCTGCAGCAGTAAATGTACGCGAGCCGGTCCGGAAACGGTTATAATTAGATTAGCATTCCCTTCTCTCTTATTCCCGTATCAGATGGCGGTGTGCTTCTGTTTAAAGCTACAATTGTAAGCTACAGTTACAGTATTAAAAAGAAAAACATTAGGAATAACATTCAAGAATATTAATGATATATTATATCTTTGTTTACATGTTTGCCCATTTGTTAGAATATAAAATACATAAGTAATGAAATCATAAAAATCTGTGTACCAAATAAAAGTCTTCTAGCTCCCTAAAATAAAAGTTTAAAAATGATTTAGGTTGGCAAATTAGTCATGAAGGCAAAGTCCACTTAAAGTGATACTAAACTCAGTAATGGGAAAATAGTTCATCTGCCCCCTCACAGTACCCACAGCTTATAAATCTTCTTTTTACATTAAAACACTGCCGCTATATACCATTATCGCTGATCTGTACACCACAGTTTCCTGATAAGCTGCACAGTTTCTCCAGTGTTGTGTGTCAAGTAGGAGATTTCCACTCTAGCCTGTATACACGCCCACTTGTGTGATGTCAATATCATGTGACCCGGCTATCTCTAAGAACAAGTACATGTTTCTCTCCAGCATAAAAGACGCAACTGAGCATGTGCAGGTGGGCTGACGTGCCTGGGAGAGCTACTTTTCCCTAGATAGACAATGCAGGGAGAGGAGTATTTATGTATACAGGATAAAAGAGGCTTTTTACACAATGCAGAAGATTAACCCCTTAAGTTCCACAGTAGGTATAACAAGCATGCTATTCTGCACATACAGACTGATTTTACAGTAGTGGGTTTAGTAACACTTTAAGCAAGGCATACTGATATGTGTTATAAATCACAAGGAGGGTTCAGTACAACTGCAAAATTCTATTCAATTAATTGAAGACAAATTTAGAGGCATGTTTGTTGCAAATGAAGAATCTCTGATCCATCCGGCAATTTGCATTGTGTGCATTGGTGGCCCCGGAGCCCCCAGTCCTGAGTAGCAAACTGAGACAGTTATATTAAGGTCTGCAACAGATTTACCACCAGAGAAGAGACAGATTTCCACTCCAATCCTATGTATATATATTATATCCTCGTATAACTCTATACCCTGTGTATATATTATATCCTTATATAACTCTTTACTCTGTATATATATTATATCCTCATATAACTCTATACTATGTATATATATTATATCCTATACCCTGTATATATATTATATCCTCATATAACTCTATACTATGTATATATATTATATCCTCATATAACTCTATACTATGTATATATATTATATCCTATACCCTGTATATATATTATATCCTCATATAACTCTATACCCTGTATATATATTATATCCTCGTATAACTCTATACCCTGTGTATATATTATATCCTTATATAACTCTTTACTCTGTATATATATTATCTCCTCATATAACTCTATACTATGTATATATATTATATCCTCATATAACTCTATACCATGTATATATATTATATCCTCATATGACTCTATACCCTGTATATATATTATATCCTTTTATATCTCTATACTCTGTATATATATTATCTCCTCACATAACTCTATACTATGTATATATATTATATCCTTTTATATCTCTATACCCTGTATATATATTATCTCCTCATATAACTCTATACTATGTATATATATTATACCATATATAACTCTATACTCTGTATATATATTATATCCTTTTATAACTCTATACCATGTATATATATTATATCCTCATATAACTCTATACCTTGCACATATATTTATATCTTTATATAATTCTATACTATGTATATGTATCTTTAAATAAAGATATCATAAATATGCATGGTTTAAAGTTATATAAGGATGCAATATATACATGGTATAGAGTTATATAAGTATATAATATCTATATTTACACAGTATATAATTATACAAGGATATAATATATATACATGGTATAGAGTTATATGAGGATATAATATATATACATAGTATAGAGTTATATGAGGATATAATATATATACAGGGTATAGAGTTATATGAGGATATAATATATATACAGGGTATAGAGTTATATGAGGATATACTATATATACATGGTATAGAGTTATATGAGGATGTAATATATATACATAGTATAGAGTTATATGAGGATATAATATATATACAGGGTATAGAGTTATATGAGGAGATAATATATATACATAGTATAGCATTATCTAGGGATAGGGTTGGAGTGGAAATTTGTTATATTATTGGTATTTAACCCCCGTTGTGTTTTTTTTGCGCTTATAGGTAAACTTTGCTTAAGTGGATTTTGCCTTCATTACTTATTTGCCTCCCTAAATTATTTTTAAACTTTTATTTCAGGGACCCAGAATGCTTTTATTCGGTACACAGATTTTTCTTTTAAATTCATTATTTATGTATTTTCTGTTCTAACAAATGGGCAAACGTGTAAAAAAGTTATATAACAATATTATATAAAAATATACATGGCATAGATTCATATATGGATGTAATATATATACATAGTATAGAGTTATATGAGGATATAATATATATACAGGGTATAGAGTTATATGAGGATATAATATATATATACATAGTATAGAGTTATATGAGGATATAATATATATACAGGGTATAGAGTTATATGAGGGATATAATATATATACATAGTATAGAGTTATATGAGGATATAATATATATACACAGGGTATAGAGTTATATGAGGATATAATATATATACAGGGTATAGAGATATAAAAGGATATAATATATATACATGGTATAGAGTTATATGAGGATATAATATATATACATGGTATAGAGTTATATGAGGATATAATATATATACATGGTATAGAGTTATATGAGGATATAATATATATACATAGTATAGAGTTATATGAGGATATAATATATATACAGGGTATAGAGTTATATGAGGGATATAATATATATACATGGTATAGAGTTATATGAGGAGATAATATATATACAGGGTATAGAGTTATATGAGGATATAATATATATACATAGTATAGAGTTATATGAGGATATAATATATATACAGGGTATAGAGTTATATGAGGATATAATATATATACATGGTATAGAGTTATATGAGGATATAATATATACACATGGTATAGAGATATAAAAGGATATAATATATATACATAGTATAGAGTTATATGAGGATATAATATATACACATGGTATAGAGATATAAAAGGATATAATATATATACATAGTATAGAGTTATATGAGGATATAATATATATACATAGTATAGAGTTATATGAGGATATAATATATATACATGGTATAGAGATATAAAAGGATATAATATATATACAGGGTATAGAGTTATATGAGGATATAATATATATACATAGTATAGAGTTATATGAGGATATAATATATATACAGGGTATAGAGTTATATGAGGATATAATATATATACACAGGGTATAGAGTTATATGAGGATATAATATATATACACAGGGTATAGAGTTATATGAGGATATAATATATATACATGGTATAGAGTTATATGAGGATATAATATATATACAGGGTATAGAGTTATATGAGGATATAATATATATACAGGGTATAGAGTTATATGAGGATATAATATATATACATGGTATAGAGTTATATGAGGATATAATATATACATAGTATAGAGTTATATGAGGATATAATATATACACAGGGTATAGAGTTATATGAGGATATAATATATATACATAGTATAGAGTTATATGAGGATATAATATATATACAGGGTATAGAGTTATATGAGGATATAATATATATACATAGTATAGAGTTATATGAGGATATAATATATATACATAGTATATAGTTATATGAGGATATAATATATATACATGGTATAGAGTTATATGAGGATAGAATATATATACAGGGTATAGAGTTATATGAGGATATAATATATATACATAGTATAGAGTTATATGGGGATATAATATATACATGGTATAGAGATATAAAAGGATATATATATACCCAAGGGTGATCAATGGCAATGGTAAATTGAAGTTAATCTCTGAGGGTTTCGGTGTCGATATCGTTATTGTTCATGTATGGCTGTATGTACAATCAGATCAGATGTCACATGAACATTGATTGATTGATTTATAATTTGTAATGAATTGTAGATGAATGAAGTATTTTAGAAACCACAAGGGTTCGGGTGCTATTATTGTCCGACATTTCTGGAATGTAAAATAAATAAAAACAAGACAAACACAACATTCCGGAAATGTTTGCAGTGATCTTCTTCTCTTATTATGAATTATGAAAGCCCAGAGGTTCCACCCAAATCCAACTGAAGAGGTGAACACTGAGATGTCCCACCAACAATCCAATCTTCTAGGATGGTGTATCCCCAACATGTTTAAGTTTCATCTCTGACCCCATCTATGTACATATCTCCTGTGTACAGTCTGAGTACAGTGCAGCTGTACACACCTTGGGCTCAATTCACAAAGCTCCCCCACCAGGACAAGGACAATCATGATATAAATGACAGTTATTTTCAGTTCATCCCAATAAGATTTCAAAATATGAGTCACATGACTGAAAACAAAGATACTTCTCCTTGTGTTGGAGCTTTGTGAATTGAGTCTCCACACTCCTTCTACTGTTGGAGAATAAAGAGGCTAAGGATTTGCTTTTTATTATTATTTTATTCTTCTTCCTATTATCATATCAGAACGGTTAGCATTTCTATCTGTGCACTAATGTTACAAGTCATCCCAGCAGAACTGCGTCTGCTCCCTGCAATCCCTATTCCTGACATAAGGAAGATGGACGGATACATCAAAGGCAGAAGACTCCATTGTCCTCAGTGCAGAGATCCCAGCTCATCCTTAATAAAAACAATGTGCCGGGATGTGAGGGGCCATGGTAATGAACCACGGCTCTGCTCCGGGGATGTGCGCAATCTCAGCCCCCATCACACTGAGTGGAGGTGATATGTCACAAATACTGTATATATATATATATATACTCTAATATTATATCTACTCTATTATTATATATAATCTATTATACTCTGATATTCAATATTTTATATTACACTCTAATATTATATTTACTTTATTATTATATTCCATTATTATATATATTCTGTTGTTTTACTTTATTATAATTATATATAATTCTGTTAATATGATAAACATGGCGCCAACAATAAAATATAACGCGGCGAAACAAAAATTAAACAGCTGCCCCTTTAAGTGAATAAACCACTTTCACTGTACAAAGAAAAGGAAAAAGTAAGGCGCTATTGTGCATCCACCATACAGAATATCACATTGTGCATTATATATAAATGTCCATAAAAATAATTTCTTTCAAAGAATATATATAGATTTTCACGGTGTGTAGATGCAAAAATAGAAAAAAAAATAGAAAAAATATATAAAAAGTCATGAAATATTTCCAAAAAAATATAATAAACAATCCTTTTATATATATAAATATGTGTGTGAGCTCTATTATTATGCTCTAATATTATATTATATACACTCTGTTATATATATTCTCTATTATTATATAATATATTATTGTTCTTATACTCTAATATTATATATACTCTATTATAGAACTCTGTTATTACAAATATTCTGTTGTTATGCTCTAAAAATATATATTTTTTATTATTATCCTCTAATATTATATTATATACACTTTGTTATACATACCCTAACATTATATAACATATCATTATATATGTTATTACACTCTAATTCTATATATACTCTATTAATATATTCTAATATTATGTATGCTCTCCTATTATACTATAATATTATATTCTAATATTATATATACTCTATGATTATACTCTATTTTATTATTATTATAATTGTTAATTATGTCCTATTATTATAATATTGTTAATGTTAGTATACTCTATTATTATTATTATTATTTATATTAATACTGTTATTATACTCAAACATTATAACCAAATTTTATATATATTCCCAATAATACAGTCTATTATATATATACTCTCTTATTATACTCTATCATTATATATACTCTCTTATTATATTCATATTATATATGCTCTCTTATTATATTCATATTATATATACTCTCTTATTATATATGCTATCTTATTATACTCTATTATTATATATATACTCTCTTATTATACTCTATTATTATATATACACTCTCATTATATATATATATTATATATACTCTCTTATTATACTCTATTATTATATATATATACTCTCTTATTATATTCATATTATATATACTGTCTTTTTATACTCTATTATTATATATGCTCTCTTATTATACTCTATTATTGTATTACACATACTCTCTTATTATACTCATATATTATATATACTGTCTTTTTATACTCTTATTATATACGTATACTGTCTTATTATATTCCATTATTATATATACTCTCCTATTACAAACCTATATCATATATACTCTCTTATTAGATTCATATTATATATACTCTCCTATTATATACACTCTCCTTTTATACTTATATATACAAACGTATATCATATATACTCTCTTATTATACTCTATTATTATTACATATACTTTCCTATATATAATATTAAATGTATACTTTATTTAATCCTTCCCTTAGATTTCTCTTTTCTACAGATCTCACGTGTAGTAATTCTATTAGGAGTATTATAGGAAATTGTAATAAATGATCTACAAGATTAGGAAAGTGTGATGATACAATATTACAATCTTTACACACAATTTATAAATATAGAAGCTGATAAAACAGCAAAGCATTCAGGAATAATTTACTTCAAATCGTCTGTAGGCGAGAGATTGGAAGCTTCATAAATATTTTCTGAGATAAACTTGATATTTAATCGATAAAAAAAAAATAATAATTTTGGTAATAAAACTAAAGCAGGCGTCATGCAAAGACTGGAAGAGTTCATTTAACCCCTCAAGTCCCTGAAATCTTTCTCTTTAAGAGAGCATTGTTTTCATTATGGCGATCCCTCAGATCCACACATTGTACCTCTTAGCATTTTTAGTCTAATGTAATTTATTATTCATGTTTTTGTTAGGACACATAAAACTGTATTTGGTAGAAAATTTGCGGGCATACATATTTATTTGTTTGGTTTTTATTTGGGAAAAAAACAGTAAAAAATTCTAATTAAAAAAAAAGGATTTTACTGTCTTTTTTGCCCAAACGCAACATTTGTGTCATTTTGCGCCCCCTCCTATATTTACCCCAAAATATATTCAACACATTCTGCTGATGACCACTTTAGTGCCACTGTTTTGTAACGTAGCGGAATAGTAAAGCTCACAGTGGAGAATTGTTACTTGTTTTTACTTTAGCATACTGCAATAAAACAAGGAAACGGCTGGTGTAGTATAAAGGTATCATAGTAAGATACAGTGCTGTTAAATAAATAATAAATAGAATAATAATAATATCATAGTAAGAAACAGTTCTGTTAAATAAATAATATATAAAATAATAATAATATCATAGTAAGATACAGTGCTGTTAAATAAATAATAAATAGAATATAATAGTATCATAGTAAGAATCAGTGCTGTTAAATAAATAATAAATACAATAATAATAATAATATCATAATAAGAAACAGTGCTCTTAAATAAATAATAAGTAAAATAATAATAATATCATAGTAAGAAACAGTTCTGTTAAATAAATAATAAATAGAATAATAATAATATCATAGTAAGAAACAGTTCTGTTAAATAAATAATATATAAAATAATAATAATATCATAGTAAGAAACAGTGCTGTTAAATAAATAATAAATATAATAATAATAATATCATAGTAAGAAACAGTGCTGTTAAATAAATAATAAATACAATAATAATAATAATATCATAGTAAGAAACAGTGCTGTTAAATAAATAATAAATAAAATAATAAGAAGAAGATCATAGTAAGAAACAGTGCTGTTAAATAAATAATAAATAGAATATAATAATATCATAGTAAGAAACAGTGCTGTTATATTATTATATTTTATTTATTATTTATTTCATAGTAAGAAACAGTGCTGTTAAATAAATAATAAATACAATAATAATAATATCATAATAAGAAACAGTGCTGTTAAATAAATAATAAATATAATAATAATAATATCATAGTAAGAAACAGTGCTGTTAAATAAATAATAAATATAATAATAATAATATCATAGTAAGAAACAGTGCTCTTAAATAAATAATAAATAAAATAATAAGAAGAAGATCATAGTAAGAAACAGTGCTGTTAAATAAATAATAAATAGAATATAATAATATCATAGTAAGAAACAGTGCTGTTATATTATTATATTTTATTTATTATTTATTTCTTAGTAAGAAACAGTGCTGTTAAATAAATAATAAATACAATAATAATAATATCATAATAAGAAACAGTGCTGTTAAATAAATAATAAAATAATAATAATAATAAATTAAAATAAATAACAAATAAAATCAACAAAAACTGTGTAAAATTAAGGGATTTCCTTGGAGAAACTCAGGCTACCAGAACTACCCAGATAGCAAGGATAACTTGCCGCAAATGTGTGGAAGTGTTGAATGGTAAGTCTTGTTAACTTGCTGCACATTTTCATGGGTAAGTTGCACACTTGCAGAGCACTCAAAGCACAAGTTCTAGTTGACGCTTTTCCAATTTGTAGAAAATTTGCATGGCAAGTCTCTAGCAAGAGCAAAGTTGCAGTGATGAGTCTACAGCAAGAGCTCTGCAAGTCTACAGCGCATATAGTCACCCCAGCACAGTGCCCCCCTGTGGTGGGAGGACCATTGCACAACATAACCCAACCAGAACTTGCAGAAAGTTTGCATAGAAAGTTGATGTGGAGTCACGCAATGCTGATTGCTGCAATTGTGCAACAAACCTGTGAAGCCTGGCAAGTCCAGCAATAGCTTAGCAAAGTCATTTTCAAACTCGATTGCTTGCTATCTGGGTAGCGTCCCCTTTGGAAGTTTTCCCCCTTTATTACTTTTCTGGGGACAACCCAAAATTTGTGAACTTCTTTTACTTTCACTTTCTATGATAATGGAAAAAAGGACAAATAGAGAGGCGGAATCTCCCTAACGTGGGCAAAGGCGGCAATAAAAGCTGTCAGGGGGTTTTGCCTTTAGTTATTCTTTAAACATTTTTGAATTTTAGAACTGTCTGCAGTTGGGCGCCGTTAACCACTTGCCGACCGCCCGCCGTGGATTGATGGCGGCAAAGTGGTTCGATATCGCGAAACGCTGCCACCTGATGGCGGCCGCGAGATTGTGGATCGTGAGCATGCGCACGCCCTGCCAGAGGCGCGCTCGCGCGCCCACTGTGTTTATGGAGCCAGGGAACGGGTAGGGTGGACTCGATGTCCGCCGGCTACCCCGCGATGGCCCCCCCGCAGAGACAGAACGAAGGTCAGTGAAAATAAACACGGATCTCCGTTCTGACAGAGGGGGAAGGGCTGGGATGGCAGGCTACCTGTATATGGAAGGCATGATCACTCCCCTCCCCCAGCCAGCCCAGCCCCCATACAGTTAGAACATACACAAAGAACACCGTTAACCCTTAGAGCGCCCCCTGCAGGTTAACCCCTTCCCTGCCCGTGACATTTATACAGTAATCAAAGCATTTTCATAGCACTGATCGCTGTATAAATGCCAATGGTCCCAAAAAAAGTGTCAACATGGTCCGACATGTCCACCGCAATATCGCAGTCCTGCTAAAAATCGCCGCCAATACCAGTAAAAAAAAAAAAATAACTAAATAAAAACCCCATAAATTAATTCTCATAGTTCGTAAACACGGCAACTTTTGTGCAAACCAATCAATAAACGCCGATTGCAATTTTTTTTTACCAAAAATATGAGGTAGAATATAAATCAACAAAACCAATGAATACTTTTTGTTTTTTTATATTTTTTTTTTTGGATTTGTATTTTAGCAAAAAGCAAGAAATATTGTTTTTTTTTTTGCAAAATTGTCGCTCTTCTTTTGTTTATAGCGGGGATCAGAAATGACGCAGAGGCGATCAAATACCACCAAAAGAAATCTCTATTTGTGGGGGAAAAAGGACGCAAATTTAGTTTGGGTAGCGTCGCACGACCGTGCAATTGTCAGTTAAAGCGACGCAGCGCCGAATCGCAAAAAGTGCTCTGGTCCTAAAGGGGGGAATCCTTCAGGGGCTGAAGTGGCTAAAATCCATTATTCTAGTTATTTTTCAAGTTTTACTTGATTTTTTTCCTTTCTCTGCGCTGCATTGTGACGCACACAGAGGGGAGAAAATGGTTTGTGTAAATTGTTAGAGTGATATGGGGACAAGATAAACGTAGAGCACAACGGCGACTTCCGGGTTAAAAGTTTGAATGACTTTGCATTCAATTATGCGAGAAGTGAGTGCAAATATCATCCAGATCATCTTCCATCATTGTAGTGACCGGGGATCAGTCTGGGGAGGGAAGATATCTATTTATATTAGGATATATATATATACACACACACTATATCACCAAAAGTATTGGGACGCCTACCTTTACTTTAATGGCATCCCAGTCTTAGTCTGTAGGGTTCAATATTGAGTTGGCCCACCCTTTGCAGCTATAACAGCTTCCGCTCTCTCCAATCTGTTCCCATAAAATTTCATGCTCCCAACTTTGTGGGAACAGTTTGGGGATGGCCCCCTTCCTGTTCCATCTTGACTGCACACCAATGCACAAAGCAAGGTCCATAAAGACGCAGTCTCCACTCCAATTCATCCCAAAGGTTTTCTATCGGGTTGAAGTCAGTTCCTCCACCCTAAACTCACTCATCCATGCCTTCATGGACCTTGCTTTGTGCACTGGTCTAAATCATTTTGGTGGAGGGGGGATTATGGTGTGGGGTTGTCTTTCATGGGTTGGGCTTGGCCCCTTAGATCCAGTGAAGGGAACTCTTAAGGCGTCAGCTTACCAAGACATTTTGGCCAATTTCATGCTCCCAACCTTGTGGGAACAGTTTGGGGATGGCCCCTTCCTGTTCCAACTTGAATGTCCTACACAGAGTCCTGACCTCAAACCGATAGAACACCTTTGGGATGAATTAGAGAGGAGCCTGTGAGCCAGGCTTTCTCGTCCACATGAGTGCCTGACCTCACAAATGTGCTTCTGGAAGAATGGTCAAACATTCCCATAGACACTCCTAAGCCTTATGGACAGCCTTCCCAGAAGAGATGAAGCTGTTATAGCTGCAAAGGGTGGGCCAACTCAATATTGAATCCTACAGACTAAGACTGGGATGTCATTAACGTTCACGTGCGTGTAAAGGCAGACGTCCCAATACTTTTGACAATATAGTGTGTGTGTGTGTGTGTGTGTATATATATACTCTATATTCTTCATGAGGTCTCCACCGACTAGACCTTCCCATGCAGCAGCAGATCTGTTAGAGATATTTCTAGCTGTAATCAGTGAGATCCGGGATGGCTGTCACCTGGATCTTCTGCTGTAGGGAGGGGCTGGACGGAGCTGTGACTTCACTTCCGGTGGAAATAGAAGGCAGGAGTGCAATGTCTACATCCGCCATGAAAAAGGATTGAAAGCCCAGGAGCTGATGCCGGTGGGGGCACCAGGGACTCAAGTGGATCAAAGTCAGTTAGCCGCCTAATATAGTCTCTTATACTTTAATCCAGAACCTAGAAAAATGTAAAATCTGGACAAAGGAAGGATGCCCCAGTGGGCCCCTCTATAAGGACTTGGCACATCACGAGACCACCATATTCTATTTATGGTGGTCTCGTGATGTGCCAATAAAGTTTGTATAGAGGGGACAGGTGGGGGATCCTTCCTTTGTCGGGTTTTCAAATTTTTCTTTTTGCTTTAAAAAATATTTGGATGTGGCATTTTGAAAGTTTCCATTTGGTTTTAAGTCCAAAAAATGTGCACCATAGATCCTTCCTCCTCTCCACAACGCCAACAAGTGTTCAAAGCCTCTGGATAGATTTTCCTCAACAATATAGGAACCTTGTATCGGTGAGTAAGGATCTTATATCCCAAATCTTGAAACTTGCTAGCAATAGACGAATAGTGAACAAGAGAATGTGTCCCAAATCTCTCTCCCAGTTCAACAAATGGAGGCACAAAACCCTCTGATGACCGAAGAAGCATCTTATACGCTTCTGATACCCCTTGAGAGGAGGGACCAGTTTCCAAGCAAAGATTTTCAAAGGGGGTGGCAGGGTGAGAAGAGATCCCGTTGTGAGTCAAAGTTGTAAGGAAATGTAGTAGTTGGTGTAGCCTCCAGGAATCCAGTAGAGGGTCAAACATCGCCTGTATGTCCAATGAGGACTTCAAACTGGATCCAGATAGAAACTCTATGAGGCAAAACTTGCCTACCTGAAGAAAGTTTCAAAACTATCTGTCTGTGAGGCCAGGTGAGAAACCCCTTCCCCCTGTGTATGAAACTGTGAGCTGTGTTGCACACGGTCCAATGACGTGATGATGTTTAAGGGATCCCCAAAAGATTAGAGTTTATCCACGGTAAACAGTGGAGAGGTATATCAGTGCATGATTGTTCGATTTCGAGCCATTGTTTATAACCAGAGTCTCTGCACCAGGCTAGGTGAACTGCCCGATAGTAGCGAAGTGGATCAGGAAAGGCCATTTCCCTGTGTATTTTGGGTAAGGCCAGGTAGAAATGGGACAATCTGGGCTGTGTTTTCACCTACACAAAGCATTTAAATATACTGAGAACCAATTTCTAGAGGGATGGGTAAATGAAGACAGGCAAGGTCTGACAAAGCTATAACAACCGGGGCATGATGCTCAGTTTAAGGATCGTGTTTCTACCCAGCTAAGTGTACTAGTTGTTATGTCATTTACGAAGGTTATCAGTGATTACCAGCAGCATGGGTGGGACGTTGGTGGCTTAGGTCAGTGGTTCTCAACCCTGTCCTCAAATACCCCCAACAGGCCATGTTTGCAGGTTTTCCTTTATCTTGCACAGATGCTTTAATTCAGAGTCAATGGCTCAGTATTTTGGACGGCTATTTTATCTAAGAGAAATTCTCAAAACATGGCCTGTTGGCGGTACTTGAGGACAGGGTTGAGAAACACTGGCATAGGTCATCGGTGAGTACTGGCAGCATGGGTGGAAAGTTGGTTGCACAGGTCATCAGTGATTACTGGCAGCATGGGTGGGAAGTTGGCCGCATAGAGTATTGTGATTACTGCCAGCATGGGTGGAAAGTTGACCACATAGGTCATCGGTGATTACTGGCAGCATGGGTGGGAAGTTGGTCACATGGGCCATCGGTGATTACTGGCAGCATGGGTGGGAAGTTGGTCGCATAGGTCATCGGTGATTACTGACAGCATGGATGGAAAGTTGGCCACATAGGTCCTCCGTGATTACCGGCAGCATGGGTGGAAGTTGGACACATGGGCCATCGGTGATTACTGGCAGCATGGGTGGGAAGTTGGTCGCATAGGTCATCGGTGATTACTGACAGCATGGATGGAAAGTTGGCCACATAGGTCCTCAGTGATTACCGGCAGCATGGGTGGGAAGTTGGTTGCATAGGCCATCAGTGATTACTGGCAGCATGGGTAGGAAGTTGGTCGCATAGGTCATCGGTGATTACTGG
>BLSH010279282.1:599032-614607 GCA_018402905.1 Glandirana rugosa
AATAACATGGCGAGAGGTCGGGAAGGGGGTCGTTTGACAGAGAACGATGTCGGTGTATAAAGTGTAAAAATGAGTAGTCAGGTTTCGTGGACGACGGTAAAAAGACGTGGGGTTAAGGATACAAAAGGACGTATCAACTCAGTGACTCGGAACAAAGGAACACAGTCTCCAAAAAACCAACGTTAAGAAGGTACTTCTGGTGAAGCCCGGTCTCAAGAGGCCTCCCATGGACCCAAGGTTACCAAAGGAGGTCAGGACACGTCTACCGTGACGACCTGTAGAATGTTACACGTTCCCTTCATTCGTACTTAAGTAGAGAGCCCAGCAACAAGACACAAGGTCGTTATACTGCATCAGCAAGGTCTCTCCCAGGCAAAGATTTTGAGGCAGACTGGGGTTTCAAGATGCGCTGTTCAAGCTCTTTTGAAGAAACACATAGAAAAAGGCAATGTTGGGGAGCATAGATGCAGTGGTCGGCCAAGGAAACTTAATGCAGCCAATGAAAGATGAATTCATGCTTACTTCCCTTGCACATTGTAAGATGTCCAGCAGTGCCATCTGCACAGGACTGGAGGAAACCATTGGAACCCAGGTACCCTCCGGAGAACTCTGGCCCGAAGTGGTCTTCATGGAAGAATTGCAACCAAAAAACCTCTGACACAAGGAAACAAGGCTCAGTGACTCAACTATGCAGGAAAACATAGGAATTGGGGTGCAGAAAAATGGCAGCAGGTGCTTTGGACTGATGAGTAAAAATGTGAAATATGTGGCTGTAGCAAGAGACAGTTTGCTGGGGGAAGGGCTGGAGAGCGGTACAATAATGAGTGTCTGCAGCCAACTGTGAAGCATGGTGGAGGTTCCTTGCAAGTTTGGGGCTGCATTTCTGCAAATGGATTTGGAGATTTGGTCAGGATCAATGGCATCCTCAATACTGAGAAATACACGCAGATACTTCTCCATCATGCCGGACCATCAGGAAGGTGCGTGATTGACCCCAAAATTATTCTGCAGCAGGAAAACCACCTCAAACATACAGCCAACCTCGTTAAGAACTATCTTCAGTGTAAAGAACAAGGAGTCATGGAAATTTTGAGTAGGTGAGATTGAGTCCTTCAATTTTCTCTTTTATGGGATGGTGCCAATATACTTTTTCACTTTAACTCCACCCACATGAGTATTAATATCATGGAAGTGATGGTTTGGCTCCCATAGAGCCCTGATCTCACCATCATGGAGTCTGTCTCTAATGGCATGAAGAGACAGAAGGATTGGAGGCAGCCGACATCCCAGAAGATCTGTGCTTAGTTCTAAAAAATGTACATAGAACAACCTACCTGCCGAGTTCCTTCAAAAACTGTGTGCAAGTCTACCGAGAAGAAGGCAAAGGGCAAATAGCAAAGGGCAAAGGCAAATATTGATTGGATTTGGATTTATCTTCTCTTCATTTACTAAACTATTAACACTTCTATTTCTGAAAACATTCTTCATTTACAGCATTAGTATCACACCTGCCTAACACCCTTGCACAGTACTGTATATATATCGGTGCACCCCCCACCACCACCACTGCCTCAATGCTAAACCTCACATAGGCAATGAGCCATGTTAGGATTCATACTGAATCAACCCCGGTAAATCTATTTCTTCCAAAATGTGTACCTACAACCTCCTTTCTGGCCACCCCATCCCTAACGTATTACTACCATTCTCCGCCCAGTCCCTCGTGGCTGGAATTACTGAGGACATCCATTTTTGAGTAATCAAAATTTTCTGGGAAAAACTGCAAAAAAAGTGGTCCAGCGGGATTGTAAACTCATGATTTATGATGCTTCTCAGTGCCACGTTTTAATCTCTACTTTAGCAAGCAGTCAGTAAATGTAGAAAGTCCTTACCATCCTCATAGTTTTTTAAATAGTCATCGGGTCCAGGTCCTCTGTTCTTTGCTGGGTTTTTGATGTTCTGGAATTGTAAGAAATCCGTTCTCGGGCCACCAAACCTCAGGTAAGCTGGAGCCAGACCTCGCGCTAGAGTCACAAGCCTTTTGGAACTGGAGAAACAGAAAGAAACATTTATAAGATAACAGATTTCCTTGAACAGGTTCATTAACTCTAGATAGAAAAATGTATGCTAAGGGAAAAGCCTTCTTTTCATCCTGACCCTCTTCATCCTTCTCACCCATGTCTCTTCTGAACAATAATCATGAATGTACAGTCACCATTCAATAATCTACAATCGGCAATCATTAATCTACAGTCAGTAATCATTGATCTATTGTCAGCAATCATTGATCAATAGTCAGAAATCAATAATTTATGATCAGCAATCATTATTGTTTGGTCAGTAATCACTGATCGATAGTCAGAAATCAATCATTTACAATCAGAAATCATCATTCTTTGGTCAGTAATCATGAATCTACTATCAGCAACCATTAATCTACAATCAGCGGCCATTAATCTATAATCAGCAAGCATTAATCTACAATCAGTGGGATTTAATCTATAATCAGCAAGCATTAATCTATGGTCAATAATCATTGATCTATAATCAGCAAGCATTAATCTATGGTCAATAATCATTAATCTATAATCAGCAAGCATTAATCTATGATCAGTAATCATTAATCTATAATCAGCAAGCATTAATCTATGATCAATGGGATTTAATCTATAATCAGCAAACATTAATCTATGGTCAATAATCATTAATCTATAATCAGCAAGCATTAAACTATGGTCAATAATCATTAATCTATAATCAGCAAGCATTAATCTATGGTCAATAATCATTAATCTATAATCAGCAAGCATTAATCTATGATCAGTAATCATTAATCTATAATCAGCAAGCATTAATCTACAATCAGTGGGATTTAATCTATAATCAGCAAGCATTAATCTATGGTCAATAATCATTAATCTATAATCAGCAACCATTAATCTACAACCAGCAGCCATTAATCTATAATCAGCAAGTATTAATCTATGGTCAATAATCATTAATCTATAATCAGCAAGCATGAATCTATGGTCAATAACCATTAATCTATAATCAGCAAGCATTAATATATGATCAGTAATCATTAATCTATAATCAGCAAGCATTAATCTATGATCAGTGGGATTTAATCTATAATCAGCAAGCATTAATCTATGGTCAATAATCATTAATCTATAATCAGCAAGCATTAAACTATGGTCAATAATCATTAATCTATAATCAGCAAGCATTAATCTATGGTCAATAATCATTAATCTATAATCAGCAAGCATTAATCTATGGTCAATAATCATTAATCTATAATCAGCAAGCATTAATCTATGATCAGTAATCATTAATCTATAATCAGCAAGCATTAATCTATGATCAGTAATCATTAATCTATAATCAGCAAGCATTAATCTATGATCAGTAATCATTAATCTATAATCAGTAATCATTAATCTATGATCAACAATCATTAATCTACGGCCAGTAATCATTAATCTATGACGAGCAATAACCAATTTATGGTCAGTAATCATTAATCTATGATGAGCAATCATTAATCTATGGAAGGTGACCACTACATACACATAGAGGAGCACAGACCAAGCTATCTGGCACTGTGCATGTGAGATAATAACAATAAGGCAGAGATACATCTGTCTCTAGTCTGTATACAGTATACACATTATATATATACAGCTATATATCCTCAATTATAATAATAATGATACTATAAATCCTATAGAATAATAATGTTAATATACAGTACTGTGCAAAAGTCTTAGGCAGGTGTGATGTCAATGCTGTAAATGAAGAATGCTTTCAGAAATAGAAGTGCTACAATGCTAGTTTATATTTATCAACAAACAAAATGGAAAGTAAATGAGAAGAATAGAAATCCAAATTCAATCATTTGGGGTGCCCCCCCCCCTTTGCCTTCTTCTAGGTAGACTTGAAGGAACTCGGCAGGTAGGTTGTTCTGTGTACATCTTGGGGAACTAAGCACAGATCTTCTGTGGATGGTGGCTGCCTCCAATCCTTCTCTCTCCTCGTGTTATCCCAGACTCCATGATGGTGAGATCAGGGCTCTGTGGGGGCCAAACTATCACTTCCAGCAGGACTCCTTGTTCTTCACAGATTCGCCATCTGTGTCCCATTGGGGAGATTTCCCTTCACTTCCTGTCCCATAGCCAAAACAGGAAATGAGAGGAAATCCCTGCACATTAAGGGAATTCTACGGGGACCCCCTAGATCACCAGAACTAGTGTCCCCATTGGAAGATTTTTCTCTCTATTACTTTGCTGGAGACAACCCAAAATTTGGAACTTTCTTTTACTTTCACTTTCAATGATATTGATAAACAGGACAAGAGATGGGGAATCTCCCTAATGGGGGCGCAGACAGCAATAAAAAATCTCCACTCCATTGAAAACTGAAAAGAACGTTTTGACTATAGTTATCTTTTAACCACTTCCCGCAAAATCACGCACCTGTGCGTCATTTTTAGGAAGTGGTTCTGCCGGGTGATGCCTGCAACCAGAGGCATCACCCCAGTAACGTTTTTTAATGCGGACGGTTGGCTTTCATGTGACAACAACCGATGCAGCCAAGCAGCTGCTCGGCCGTTAACACAAGCAGCAGGAGGGGATGTCCGCCGCTCCGCCTGGGTCTCCCATACTATCGGGAGACCCGAGCATCCAGCCGGTACATCCACCGGCTGGCTGGAGACCCGAACAAAGCCGGAATCAGAATGTACTCGGCAGCCAATGGGAGGGAACGTCCCCCTCTCCCGCCCCTCCGCCTGGGTCTCCAGTCCTATCGGGAGACCCGAGCATCTAACCGGTACATCCGCCATTTTGGCCGGAGACCCGAACAAAGCCAGAATCGGAATGTACTCAGCAGCCAACGGGATGGTACGTCCCCCTCTTCCGCCCCTCTGCCTGGGTCTCCCGTCCTACCGGGAGACCCGAGCATCCAGCCGGTACATCCGCCGGCTGGCCGGAGACCCGAAAAAAAGCTGCAATCGGAATGTACTCGGCAGCCAATGGGAGGGTACGTCCCCCTCTCCCGCCGCTCCGCCCGGGTCTCCCATCCTACCGGAAGACTCAAGCATCCAGCCGGTAAATCCGCTGGCTGGCTGGAGACCCGAACAAAGCTGGAATCGAAATGTACTCGGCAGCCAACGGGAGGGAACGTCCCCCTCTCTTGCTGCTCCGCCCAGGTGTCCCGTCCTACCAGGAGAACCGAGCATCCAGCTGGCATGTCCGCCGGCTGGCCGGAGACCCGTACAAAGGCAAAAGGAGGTCCCACCACCCTCCTACGAATAGTTATTCACTTCCGGTTCCACCCCTTTGTTTACCTGGCCACCAGGAAAGCAGCCGATGTGACCGATCTGTGTCTGATCGGCTGCATGGGAGGCCAGAGGAGAGATTTGGGGTCTAATAGACCCCAGATCTCTCCATAAAGAGGACCTATCATGGCCCATGTTGTCACAAGGGATATTCATCCCTTGTGATAGCAATAAAGTTAGTACAAAAAAAAAGTAAAGCGCCCCCGTCCCACCGTGCTTACGCGTAAACGCAAACGCATACGCTACTCCCTAATGCATACGTAAACTGTGACATGTGAGGTATTGTCACGAGCGTCAGAGCGAGAGCAATAATTCTAGCACCAGACCTCCTGTGCATCTCTAAACTGGTAACCTGTAAAGGCGTCGCCTATGGAGAATTTTTAGCACCATAGTTTGCTGCCATTCCACGGGCAGACGCAATTTTCAAGCATGGCACGTTAGGTATCTATTTACTCGGCGTAACATCATCTTTCCCATTCTACAAAAAAATATATATACATATAACTATAAAACAATTGGAATAACTTCAGTGTATTGTTTTTTTTTTTTTAATTCATGAAAGTGTTTTTTTTTTCCAAAAAAATTGCATTTAAAAACTGCTGCGCAAATACCGGGTGACATAAAAAGTTGCAACACCCACCATTTTATTTTATAGTGTCTCTGCTAAAAAATATATATATATATATATAATGTTTGGGGGGTTCTAAGTAACTTTCTATTTTAAAAAAAGTTGATTTTTACATGTAGGAGCGAAGTGTCAGAAATGGCCCGGATGGGAAGTGGTTAAGTGGGTAATTGCCCCCTTGTGTGGGAAAGTGTCAACAAGAGACACAGTAAATGTGTTCCTCCATCAGTGCGGCACCAAAACAAACTGACGCAATTTAAAGGGATTTGTATGTTCTCATGCTTGTTGCATTGTATGATATGTTGTACAGTGGAACCTCGGATTACAAACATAATCTGTTCCAGGAGAATGCTTGTAATCCAAAGCACTCGTATATTAAAGCAAGTTTCCCCGTAGGAAACAATAGAAACTCGGTTAATGCCTTCTACAGTCACTGCTTGTCTATGCAGTACTGTATGTGGCCACAGTTCCAGGGGCGCCTGGTGCATGCAGTACCAAATGCGGCCTGGTTTGCGGGGGGGAGGGCGCTGGTGAGCCTCTAAGACGTCGGGATCACTCGGCAATGCTCGGAAAGTGTTTACACTTCCGGTATTTCTGAGGAATTTCGAGATTTTTAAGAATTTCCGGGTCACCAGCGCCCCCGCAAACCTGTCCACCTGCGGTATTGCATGCAAAAAGGCTGAATTTTACTCGTTACGCGAGCCACCACTCGCAAACCGAGTCAGAATTTTAAAAAAAATGCTCGTATTGCAAAACGCTCGTTAACCACATTACTTGCAATCTGAGGTTTTACTGAATAGAGAATATTATTAACCACTTGGCGCAGAGCGTATGCAAATGTGCGGCCCCACTGGACTGGGCTTTTTTTCCATGGGGCCATATATTTGCATATTTGTCTTCGTGCTGCAGGCACCCCGCACGGTGTGGTCCCAGCACAGAGACCAGGGTCTCACGAGAGCCCCAAGTCCTGTACTAACACTCGGGACCCGGAACTCCCGATTCCAGGTCACCTGATTGCTGTAATAGCCTCTGATTGGCTATTATAGTGATCAGTCACTGTGAAGCCAGCCCCCAGTTTTCTCTCTCTGAATGGAGGAGAGAGATATATATGTAAAAAAAATAATAATAATAAAAAAAATACAAAAAATACCTAGATCAAGGTTTGATCAGGGTCAGTACCTGGGATAGTGTTTGGGTCAAGGTCACTATTGTTTCTGGGCTGTACTAGGGGTACCAGTGGCGGCCCGTCCATTAGGGGCGCACGGGCTCCGCCCCCCAAATCATGCACCCAGCCCCTAATCTACATGCAGGGCACCAGATGCATGGACTTCTATGTTGGTTTTTATTTATTTTTTTTTGAAGCACATGATTAAAGCCTGAGGCTATAATTGGCTTCAAAAAAGTGTGCACTCGGGGCGCATAGCACTGCGCCCCGAGCTCACCCACTTGTGTGACATTAGCTAATTAATAGTCGCTAATGTCTTCCTATCTCTCCTCCTGGCCAATCAGGAAGTGGGTCCTGAGACCCGATTGGCCAAGGAGTCTCAGGACCCACTTCCTGTTCGGCCATGAGGAGAAGCCCCGGCTCTTCCCTCGGCGGAAGGGAGGAGCAGCAGCCCTACCCCTCCTCCTCATCTCCTAAGGTAAGGCCGCCTTCCCGTCCATCATCCGCAAGTGCGTAGCGTCGGCGGGTGGTGGCGGTGCGAGCAAGGAGGGGAAGGTTTGTTCGCCGCCCCCCCCCCCCCAAATATTGAGCACCAACCAATGACGGGTACAAACAACAACTAACATACACATATGCGGTATCGCTGCGATCGTCAGGAGCAGGAGAATTTACTTTGGGTTGTTCTTTGGTGGTAGGTTATGGTAGTAGCAAGAAATATATAGCTAAATTAGAAATATATATATATATATATTTTTTTTTACTATTTTGGGCCAGTTTTCCTTTGATAATAAAAAAAAAAATCAGGAGATATCCATTACCATTTACCTCCAAATGAAAGCCCAATTTGTCTTGAAAAAAAATATGCGATATAATCCACCTGGATGCACAAAGAAGTTGTGATGATATGTACGGCATTACTAATGCATGTCAAAGTTGCACAATTGTGCTTAGGCATTAACATTTGTTTTACCCTTAGGCGGGAAGGGGTTAACTTTTTAATGATATAAGGAGAACAGCACTTGTTTACCAACCAATTGATTATTATTATGTGGACTCAATATTTGCCCTATGTTAGAAATATGATCAATGAGAACTCTTCAAATCAACAATGGCAGAGAGCTTTGAACACCTCCTATGCAACTAGTAGATGCCTGAACCTATGGGAATTAACCCAACATTTTTTTTAATGAGGTGATATTTAACTCCACACCACAAATCCAAATTCACACCACACGTATCTCCTAATTGTCTGGCACACATCTTATGGACCCGTCAACGTCGTTCCACTTTTTGGGATCCTGTTTTTGGCCTCCTGGAAGTTCCTATCCCACTTTCTCCGAGACCGGCTCTGCTTTCCCTGGGAGTGGAGGAAATACCCCTTCCATTAGGAAATGTAGTGTTACACATCCTTTTAGCTGCACGACTAAACCTAGTCAGACACTGGAAAGACGCAAATTCTCCAGAACTCAGGGAGGTGATAAGAACCACACGTTCACTGCACATATGAATTGCTATGTCCATCTAGCTCAGGACGGTGCTCTACAACCATTGTGTTGTGGTGGCCTTGGTTAGGTTGGAATTCAAAGCCTTAGTGCTCATCATGATTTCCACCCTTCCTATATGTTGTTGTTGCTTCTTCTTCTAATTATTATTATTATTGTTATTATCATTTTTGTTGTTTTTCTTTTTCTTCTTCCTCTTATTGTTATCATTGTTGTTCTTTTACTTCTTCTTCTTATTATCATTGTTGTTCTTCTTCTTATTATTATTTTTCCTATTATTGCAATCATTGTTCTTATTATTATTATTTTCCTATTATTGCAATCATTGTTGTTCTTTGTATTATTATTATTATTTTTCCTATTATTGCAATCATTGTTGTTCTGATTATTATTATTTTTCCTATTATTGCAATCATTGTTGTTCTTTGTATTATTATTATTATTTTTCCTCTTATTGCAATCATTGTTGTTCTTTGTATTATTATTATTATTTTTCCTCTTATTGTAATCGCTGTTGCTATTATTATTACTATTATTATTATCATTGTTGTTCTGATTATTATTATTATTATTTTTCCTCTTACTGTAATCATTGTTGTTGTCATTATTATTATCCTCCCATGCTCGTCTCCAGGACTTCTCCAGAGCCTCTCCCATCCTCTGGAACTCTCTACTCCAATCTGTCCGCCTTTCTCCTATTCTGTCCACTTTTAGGCAATCCCTGAAAACCCCTTTCTTCAGGGAGACCTATCCTGAATCCAGCTAACAACGGAATCTTCTACTCCCCTCATCAGTTCATCCCTCACAGTTCTTACCTTTTGTTTCACCAGCCCCCCCCCCCCCTTAGATTGTAAGCTCACGGGAAAAGGGCCCCTCTAACACTCTTGTTTTGAATTGTACTGTTACTGTAATGTCTCTCTTTATATTGTAAAGCGCTGCGCAAACTGTTGGCGCTATATAAATCCTGTATAATATTAATAATAATAATTATTATTATCGTTGTTGTTGTTCTTCTTCTTCTTCCTGGTATTGTAATCATTGTTGTTGTTATTATTATACTTTTTTTTTCCTTTTATTGTAATCATTGTTGTTATTATTATTATTATTATCGTTGTTGTTATTCTTCTTCTTCCTCTTATTGTAATCGTGTTGTTGTTCTTATTATTATTATTATCGTTGTTTTTCTTCTTATTATTGTAATTATTATTATCGTTGTTGTTGTTCTTCTTCTTCTTCCTGGTATTGTAATCATTGTTGTTGTTATTATTATTATTATCGTTGTTGTTATTCTTCTTATTATTTTTATTGTAATCGTGTTGTTGTTCTTATTATTATTATTATCGTTGTTGTTGTTCTTCTTATTATTATTATTATTATTATTTTTCCTCTTACTGTAATCATTGCTGTTGTTAATATTATTATTATCATTGTGGTTGTTGTTATTATTATTATTACAATTATTATTATAGAAAGTCAAAAATTATTATTATCCAGGTTTTCTACACAGTTTGCACAGCACTATACAGAGTAAAGGCAGTTGGTAGAGATAGAATACAATTCAATATAAGAGGGTTAGGAGGGCCCTGCCCCGGAGAGTTAACTTGCTAACCTGGTAGCTTATCTTTTCTGCCAGGAGAGTCATGCAGGATGAGAACAAGTAGATGCCATGTATTTTGTATATTACTGCTTCTTGTGCATAGCCTCATGACAGTATGGGGTTACTTTACTAAAGGCAAAAGGCAAACAGACTGTGCACTCTGCAAGTGCAGTTGCTCCAGAGCTTAGTGAATGAGCTGAAGCTCTGCTGACTTCCAACATCTAATCACATGCAAGCAAAAATGCTGTTCTTTAAAATTTCCTTGCACGTGATTGGGTTTTTATTTGCAAAGTTAATTTATTAAGCTCTGGTGCAATTGCACTTGCAGGGAGCAACTGCAAAGTGCACAGTCTATTTGCCTTTAGTAAATCAACCCCTATGTGTCTTGATTTGTTTCTTAATTGCTCATTTATAACGGGGGATAAGAGTTCTAGGCCTCTATCACTGTACATACAGAAACACGCTTTGTACCTAAAATTCTGAATAAAGACAAATTGACATTAAAAACTTTGTAAATCAGCAGAGAAGTTTCTGGTAAGTGGTCTTAGAATCAGCGATGTGTGATCACAAGTCTCCATAGAATCCCAATAAGAACGGTCGTTCCAGCAAACTCTATAACTGATGAGGAGGGGAGATGATAGGGAAAGAATTCTGCAGGTAAGTTATCATCTCTGTGTGATAAACAGAACTTTCCGCAGAGAAATCCGCTGAACGACCCGAGAAAACAACTGACAACCATCTATGGAAGGGACATCAGAGGGAGGATTGGGGGATGGGATCCTGAAAACGTCAAATAAATACAACGCGACTTATTGTGACAAGGAGTACAAAGAAAAGTGGAGGTGTCGCCTGCAACAACCAGATGAAGGGTCCAAAAAAAAGCAGAAGGAAAACTATAAGATGAAGAGCTGCTGAAGGCAATAGATCTGTATGTTAGATTGTAAGCTCTCCGGACCAGGGCCCTCCTAACCCTCTTATACTGAATTGTATTCTATTTGTACCAACTGCCTTCACTCTGTATAGTGCTGTGCAAGCTCTAGAGAAATCCTGGATAATAATCATTTTGGATTTTCTATAATAGAAATGATAATAACAACCAGGATAATAACAATAAGAAGACGAAGAACAACGATAATGATAATAATAGTAATAGGAAGAAGAAGAACAACAACAATAATAAAAATAACAATATTAATTAGTACAACAATAACAGTGATAACAATAAGAGGAATAAGAACAACAACAATAATAACAATAATAATAATAGGAAGAAGAAGAACAGCAACAATAATAACAATAAGAAGAAGAAGAACAACAACAATAATAACAATAATAATAATAGGAAGAAGAAGAACAGCAACAACAACAATAATAATAATAATATGTACAATGATAACAATAAGAGGAAGAAAAAGAACAACAACAAGGATAATAACAATAAGAAGAAGAGCAACAACAACAATGATAATAACAATAATCATAATAATAGGAAGAAGAAGAACAGCAACAAGGATCATAACAATAATAAGGAGAAGAATGATAAGAATAAGAGGAAGAAGAACAACAACAACAAGGATAATAACAATAAGAAGAACAACAACAACAATGATAATAACAATAAGAAGAACAACAACAATGATAATAACAATAATAAGAAGAAGAATGATAAGAATAAGAGAAAGAAGAAGAACAACAACAATGATAACAATAAGAAGAACAACAACAACAATGATAATAACAACAAGAAGAACAACAACAATGATAATAACAATAATAAGAAGAAGAATGATAAGAATAAGAGAAAGAAGAAGAACAACAACAAGGATAATAACAATAAGAAGAAGAACAACAACAATGATAATAACAACAAGAAGAACAACAACAATGATAATAACAATAATAAGAAGAAGAATGATAAGAATAAGAGAAAGAAGAAGAACAACAACACGTATAATAAGAAGAAGAAGAACAACAACAACAATGATATTAACAATAATAATAATAAGAAGAAGAATGATAAGAATAAGAGGAAGAAGAAGAATGACAACTGGGATAATAACAATAAGAAAAAGAAGAACAACAACAATGATAATAGCAATAATCATAGTAATAGGAAGAAGAAGAACAGCAACAAGGATCATAACAATAAGAAGAACAACAACAACAATGATAATAACAATAAGAAGAACAACAATGATATTAACAAGAAGAAGAAGAAGAAGAAGAAGAATGATAAGAATAAGAGGAAGAAAAACAACAACAACAGGGATAATAACAATTAGAAAAAGAACAACAACAACAATGATAATAACAATAAGAAGAAGAAGAACAACAATGATAATAACAATAATAATAATAGGAAAAAGAACAACAATAAAAACAATAAGAGGAAGAATAGGAACAACAACAAGGAAAATAACAATAAAAAGAACAACAACAAGGAAAATAACAATAAAAAGAACAACAACAAGGATATTAACAATAAGAGGAAGAAGAAGAACCACAACAGCGATAATAATAATAATAGGAAGAAGAACAACAATGATAACAATAAGAGGAAGAAGAGGAACAACAACAAGGATAATAACAATAATAAGAAGAACAACAACAATAATAATAATAGTAAGAAGTACAACAACGGTAATAACAATAATATTAGTAATAGGAAGAAGAAGAACAACAACAACAATGATAGCAGTAAGAGGAAGAAGAAGAACAACAATTATAATAACAATAATTAATAATAATAAGAAGAAGGACAACAATGATAATAACAGGAAGAAGGAGAAGAAGAAGACTATAATAATCATAATACATTTCCTTGTTCTGGGGATTATAATGTCTCCTTCCCCTTGTATCAGAAATATATTCTGTCCCATGGAGCTCAGACGTTCTCTCCCTCCCTGAGAAGCACAATGTGGAGAGAATGCGATGTGAAGAGAGACGACACAGAAGGGAAAGGAATGACAACCACGAGGAGACCCCTACACAATACTCCCCATACAGCACCGAGGAGACCCCCACACAATCCTCCCCATACAGCACTGAGGAGACCCCCACACAATCCTCCCCATACAGCACTGAGGAGACCCCCACACAATACTCCCCATACAGCACTGAGGAGACCCCCACACAATCCTCCCCATACAGCACCGAGGAGACCCCCACACAATCCTCCCCATACAGCACTGAGGAGACCCCCACACAATACTCCCCATACAGCACCGAGGAGACCCCCACACAATACTCCCCATACAGCACTGAAGAGACCCCCACACAATCCTCCCCATACAGCACTGAGGAGACCCCCACACAATCCTCCCCATACGGCACCGGCACTCATATACAAGTCAGGACCTAACGCTGCCCACAGATGGGGGAAATTTTGAATGACTTTTCTTAGGAAAAGAATCTTCTAAGAAATCTGATTTGCTTTACAATTCATTCGGGGGCTCAAATCGACGTTCATTGGAGATGCGGTGTTCAGAAAATTCTGAGGAGCGGAACAGAAAATTCCAACGAGTAAATTTCTAACAGTAAATGTGGCTTTCGTTCGGTGAAGTCCATTCATTCCGAAATCAAATGTAAAAAACAAACGAAATCCAATCGAATGTTCTGAGAATTTTCTGACATTTTTCATACAAATTTTCCTAAAACTTTTCCTAAGAATTTTCATGGAAATTTGCACCTCTCTATGGCCAGTTTAAGCCTCTGAGATGATTCCAGAGCTTTCCTCCGAGATGTCCCATGGGATGAAGAGCATGGAGGACGACTGAACACGCTGACCGCAGTCCACATTATTATTATTATTATTATTATTATTATAATACGGGATTTATATAGTGCCAACAGTTTACGCAGCGCTTTACAACTTGAGGGTCCTGCCCCTTAGAGCTTACAATCTAAGAGGGAAGGTCAAGAGATAGAAATGCATGAAATAATGTCTCCATGTAGAGCAGTGGTTCTCAACTCCGGTCCTCGGGACCCACTAACAGGCCAGGTTTGCAGGATAACTGAAATACAGCACAGGTGATATAATTTGCTGCTCAGTGATTGCAGTATTCTAGTCTGCATCTCCCCAAGGTAATACTGAAAATCTGGCCTGTTGGTGGGTCCCGAGGACAGGAGCTGAGAACCACTGATGTAGAGGGATTGAGCGAGGCTGATTGGGCGAGGCGAGGCTGATTGGGCGAGGCTGATTGGGCGAGGCTGATTGGGCGAGGCTGGGCGTTCTGTACATAAGGAACGTTACTTGTATCTCCATTCTGGAAATTACTGAGAAGCTTCCGATCATCGGGAATAATATTCGGCTTTGTCGGTGTCGGTGATTTTCTACAGTTTATGGCGCCCCATGAGCCCGAGTCCAGGCTACAAATATATAGATGGACTTTTCTTTTATTTCTTGTAAAATAAAGTGCATGAAAAAAATGTCATGAGATCATCTTACATCTGTGGGGTTCATTTACTAAAACTGGAGAGTGCAAAATCTGGTGCAGCTCTGCATAGGAACCAATCAGCTTCCAGGTTTTATTGCCAAAGCTGAAGGTAGAAGCTGATTGGCTGCCATGCACAGGTGCACCACATTTTGCACTCTCCAGTTTTAGTAAATCTCCCCCAATGTGTGACGCTTTCCTTAGACCCCTTTCACGCTTTGTGCCAGTTGTCCTGCGATTTGGGACTGCAGAGCAGGGTTGCCAACTGCAAGTAAATTTACTGACCGTTTGTAAAAATCAGTGATTTTTAGAACTGTCTATAAATATCAGGGTCTGATAATTTGTCGTGCTGTGCTGACTTTTTAAGTGTAAACCGGGCAAACTACTTGATATGGGTATTGTCAGTGTTTCCATGTTGTGTTTAAATATCAATTGTCTTCCTTATTAATGGGAGTTCAGTTATTTTTCAAGTTGGCAGTAAAAAATGTGCTCCGCCAGTAAATTTTCCAATGTTTTGCCAGTAAAAAACATGGCGGGAGGTTGGCAACACTGCTGCAGCGTCCCATGACAAGTCGTTCCCCATTATTTCCAATGGGTGCCGTTCATATCTGAGCGACTTCATTACTTTGGCCCAACTTTGACGCAACTTGAGGTCCATAGACTTCCATGTCAAACCCTCAAAGTCTCATGCAAATCGCACCTGAATAATAGAGATGCGACTTCTGTACGACTTTGTAATATGTTTTCATTGAGCCAAAGGCGCAACAAAGTCGAAATCACTGCAAAGAATTGTGGCAAAATTGTGTGGAAGGGGCCTTAGGCTGATACTTTTTTTGTTTTGTCAGCACTATTTTATTTTTTAAACACTTCAGTTTTGTCATTTATTTGGTGTCGTTGGGGGGGGGGGGGGGGGGG
>BLSH010279282.1:633962-647197 GCA_018402905.1 Glandirana rugosa
AGTATGATATGTACCACTACTACTACTCCTCCTCCTACTACTCCTACGTCAGAGAGCATCCTCATCCTCCTCCTCCATATCATCATCACCATGTATAGTATGATCAGAGAGCATCATCATCATCACCATGTATAGTATGATCAGAGAGCATCATCATCATCACCATGTATAGTATGATCAGAGAGCATCCTCATCATCCTCCTCCTCATCATCATCACCATGTATAGTATGATCAGAGAGCATCCTCATCATCCTCATCATCACCATGTATAGTATGATCAGAGAGCATCCTCATCATCCTCCTCCTCATTATCATCATCACCATGTATAGTATGATCAGAGAGCATCCTCATAACCCTCCTCATCATCATCATCACCATGTATAGTATGATCAGAAAGCATCCTCATCATCATCATCACCATGTATAGTATGATCAGAGAGCATCCTCATCATCCTCCTCCTCATCATCACCATGTATAGTATGATCAGAGAGCATCCTCATCATCATCACCATGCATAGTATGATCAGAGAGCATCCTCATCATCCTCCTCCTCATCATCGTCATCACCATGTATAGTATGATCAGAGAGCATCCTCATCATCCTCCTCTTCCTCATCATCATCACCATGTATAGTATGATCAGAGAGCATCATCATCATCATCACCATGTATAGTATGATCAGAGAGCATCCTCATCATCCTCCTCCTCATCATCATCACCATGTATAGTATGATCAGAGAGCATCCTCATCATCCTCATCATCACCATGTATAGTATGATCAGAGAGCATCCTCATCATCATCATCATCATCATCATCACCATTTATTAGTGTGATAAGAACATTCTCATCTTCCTCATCATCATCAACTCTCATCATCTTCATTCTTACCATTATCATCATCACTATATATTAGTACAATCAGAACATCATCATCATTATCATCCTCCTCATCATCATCACCATTTATAAGTAGGATCAGATCAGGACATCTCCATCATCATCCTCATTTTCATCATTATCATCCTTATCAACGCTCTTTCTCCTCCGCCTCCTCCTCCTTCTCCTCTTCATCTTCATCATCTCCATCATTTATTATTACGAACAGATCAGGAAATCTCCATCGTCCTCATCATTATCGCCATCCCCATCATCCTTCTCCTCCTCATCTGCATTCTTATCATCATCACCATTTACGTCATCATCATCCTCCTCATCATTCTCCTCCTCATTACCGTTATCTGTTAGTATCCTCCTCCTCAGGATCGATCGATGTATTATACTCCGATATGGGCGTGTGGATGGATTCTCCGCTCGGACGATGGATGTGGCTCTGTGTATATATAATTCCTGGGAGGAGTATATATAATATATATGATAGAAGATCTGTGATCGGATTTGTGTGCACTGATCGGTGGTGTCTGAGATGAAATGAATACAATGTATCCAATCGCCCGACATATATTGATCGATGGGTCATATAACATGGAGTGATTGGCCTCTGGGATTATCAATGTGATCTATACATCTATAGTGATGCTATTGTCGGGAAATCGATGTGATTGGAGGGAAGTGACCGATGTGCTGACTCTGCAGATCTGATCTGTTATCATCCCTTCCTATAATCGATGATTCGGATTTATTGATCGGGCGGTGGAGTCAGTGAAATATTGGAAGTCGTCGATCACAACTCTGTCATCGATGATTGTAGGAGATAATGATCGTTGGTAAGGATCGTATGACTTTCCTCCATTGTATTGATCTATTGCCATCGATCGGATCATTTGTGCTTATAGAAATAAAAGGTAATTCCGTCTTTATATATATATTTCCCTACATAGATCTATTGATCCAGAGCAGCAAGATAATCGTAAATGATAATCGATGAGATTGTTGTGTTCGGGTTATGGGGGATCTGTCTGTACATTTTGGTGAACACTGTGAGCTCACAATAGACAGGCCTGTGAGCATCCCATAATGAGTCTGACCCCTCCAATCATCTCCATGGTGACCAGAGAGGATCGAAGTATTCTGATCACACACATGGGATGACGTTGTCACTACCAATACACCGATATATAGATAATCACCCCATAAAATATCACACCATAGACTTCCATCACCCCAATAATACATAGGCGATCACCCCATATACACAACGATTGGGGGAGAGAAATACAGGCACTCATCACACTCAATAGATCTCCCAGATTATGGATCAATAGATATCACCGATTATAGATCAATAGATATCACTGATTATAGATCAATAGATATCACAGATTATAAATCAATAGATATCACAGATTATAGATCAATAGATATCACCGATTATAAATCAATAGATATCACCAATTATAAATCAATAGATATCACAGATTATAGATCGATATCACAGATTATAAATCAATAGATATCACAGATTATAAATCAATAGATATCACAGATTATAGATCGATATCACTGATTATAAATCAATAGAAATCACAGACTATAAATCAATAGATATCACAGATTATGGATCAATAGATATTACAGATTATACATCAATAGATATCACAGATTATGGATTAATAGATATCCCAGATTATGGATCAATAGATATCACAGATTATAGGTCAATAGATATCACCGATTATAAATCAATAGATATCACAGATTATGGATTAATAGATATCACAGATTATGGATCAATAGATATCAAAGATTATAAATCAATAGATATCACAGATTATGGAATAATAGATATCACAGATTATAAATCAATAGATATCACAGATTATGGATTAATCGATATCACTGAGTATAAATCAATAGATATCACAGATTATGGAATAATAGATATCACAGATTATAAATCAATATATATCACCGATTATAAATCAATAGATATCACAGATTAAGAATCAATAGATATCACAGATTATGGATTAATAGATATCACAGATTATAAATCAATAAATATCACAGATTATTGATCAATGGATATCACAGATTATTGATCAATGGATATCACATATTATGGATCAATAGATATGACAGATTATGGATCAATAATTATCAATATTCTGCAGAAGGTATATGAATCGATCACATGACATTGATTATTGGAATGTATTGGAATAGATAGAAGAAAACACAATTTGGATGGAATATAAAGTTGGTGACGTCATGATAAGAGGTATACAGGGTGTCCCCATTTCTGTATTTCAGGAAAGGAGGTCCGCATGTCGCTCACAAATACCGGAGAGGGGTCGGCCTGCATTGCCCATCAGACAATCCGACAATGACATCCCCACCAGCGACCTGTGCGACCTCCACCCTTCCCCGCATGGTGATGATGAGCGATGAAAATCTCACTGTCTGTGAATAGAGCGATAACTTCACTGCGAGGGAGGATCAGCCTCAGCACAAGAGCGCCTCCTACTGCCAGAGCGCTGTACACACAGAGCCAGAATCAGATCATTCTAATAATATGAATTAACGTAATACTCACCATCATATAATAATAATACTGAATATAATAACGATAATAATAATAATTGAAAAATAATAATGATAATAGTAATAGAAAAATATCCTCCAATAATGAGGACCGGTCTGTTTATTAATAATAATAATAGTAATAATAATGATAACAATAATAATGATGATGATAATAATAATAATAGTAAAATGATAATAATCCTGATAATAATGGTAATAATAATAATAATAATAATGATGATAATAATGATAACAATAATGATAATAATAATGATAACAATAATGATAATAATAATAATAATAATAACAAAATGATAATAATCATGATAATAATGGTAATAATAATAATAATGATAATAATAATAATAATAATAATAATAAAATGTTAATAATCATGATAGTAACGGTAATAATAATAATAATAATAATAATAATAAAAATAATAATAATAATAATAAAGATAATGATAATAATGATAACAATAATGATAATAATAATAAAATGATAATAATCATGATAATAATGGTAATAATAATAATAATGATAATAACGATAATAATAATAATAATAAAATGATAATAATCCTGATAATAATGGTAATAATAATCATGATAATAATAATAATAATGAAAATAATAATAAAAAAAGATAATAATCATGATAATAATGGTAATAATAATAATAATAATAATAATGATGATAATAATGATAGCAATAATGATAATAATAATGATAACAATAATGATAATAATAATAATAATAATAACAAAATGATAATAATCATGATAATAATGGTAATAATAATAATAATAATGATAATAATAATAATAAAATGTTAATAATCATGATAGTAACGGTAATAATAATAATAATAATAATAATAATAAAAATAATAATAATAATAATAATGATAACAATAATGATAATAATAATAAAATGATAATAATCATGATAATAATGGTAATAATAATAATAATGATAATAACGATAATAATAATAATAAAATGATAATAATCCTGATAATAATGGTAATAATAATCATGATAATAATAATAATAATGAAAATAATAATAAAAACAGATAATAATCATGATAATAATGATAACAATAATGATAATAATAATAATAACAAAATGATAATAATCATGATAATAATGGTAATAATAATAATAATAATAATGATGATAATAATAATAATAATAATAATAATAATAAAATAATAATGATAATAATAATAATTATAATAATAATAATTATAATAATAAAATAATAATAATAATGATAATAATAAATACAATAACAATAAAAATACTGATAATGACAATGATTATAACAATAATAATAGAAATAAATTACAATAACGATGATGATAATTATAATAAAATAATTTCTCTCTGGCTTTATATAAAAATCAATCATTGCTGGGGTTCGGTGGGGTGGCGGGGGAGCTGCATTCGTCTGTATTTCCCCCCGGTCGCTCGGTCTCCGGTCGGTGACCCCCAGGATCGGGGCGTCTGTAGAGGGCAGAGATCCCGGAATTGTCGGAATTCACAGAACTTTCCCCGATTTCCTTCCTCTGAGCGGATCGCCCGATGCTGGGAAGATTTCCTTCGCTCGTCCCCCGGGTCACATTGCTGCCTCGGATTTCTCATAGCAGCCCAGCAGAGCCACACACTGGCCGATGAATGCAATCAGCAGACATCATATCGGCCGATAAATCGCTATGTAGTAAAAGGAGAGGAGTGCCCCCGGAGGAGCGGAGATCTCAGGGAACAGAAGAGGAAGTGTGGAGATATCGGGGAATAAATACTTTATATCGCGATATATCCTTCACATCCATCAACTCATTCCCATAATGCCCAGGACTACAACCCCCATCATCCCCCCAGTCTGCGATATTTGTTTCTGAAATATCCGAGGAATGGAAACTTCCGCAGATCTGCCGATCCATTCCCCTCATTATTATTATTTCCACCGATTCACTTTAATTGTGAGCGATAGAAACATAGATTATACAATGGGAGGATCTGTACAATAATTATCTATCGGGAATACCCCACACACCACCCGACAAAGCATCATTATCTGTACAATGCCGATCAGGATGGATTCTCCTATAAAGATTGGGGAGCCTATAATGATTCTGTTCATCAATTACAATTCACAAATATCGATAATCTCGTCCATGTTATCGATGCCAATATATTCTATCCTACAACCCCGAGAAGATCAATGCCAATCAATACATATCTATAACTATCTATACCTATCTATACATATCTATACATATCTATACCTATCAATACATATCAATACATATCTATACATATCTATACATATCAATACATATCAATACATATCTATACATATCAATAAATATCTATACCTATCAATACATATCAATACATATCTATACATATCAATACATATCTACATATCTATACATACCTATACATATCAATACATATCTATACATATCAATAAATATCTATACATATCTATACATACCTATACATATCAATACATATCTATACATATCAATACACATCTATACATATCAATACATATCTATACATATCAATAAATATCTATACCTATCTATACATATCAATACATATCTATACATAGCTATACATATCAATACATATCTATACATATCAATACATATCTATACATACCTATACCTATCTACATATCTATACATTTCAATACATATCAATACATATCAATACATATCTATACATACCTATACAAATCTATACCTATCTATACATATCAATACCTATCTACATATCTATACATATCAATAAATATCTATACATATCTATACATACCTATACATATCAATACATATCTATACATATCAATAAATATCTATACCTATCTATACATATCAATACACATCTATACATAGCTATACATATCAATACACATCTATACATAGCTATACATATCAATACATATCTATACATATCAATAAATATCTATACCTATCTATACATATCAATACACATCTATACATATCTACATATCTATACATATCAATACATATCTATACATATCAATACGTATCTACACATATCAATACATATCTATACATATCCATACCTATCTACATATCTATACATATCAATATATCAATACATATCTATACATATCAATACTTATTGAAAAATATATGACGGTATATAAAAGCATAAATGTCCAACAAGCTTGTAGGAATAAAAGGACCAGTAAATAAAAACGCAGCAAACAATCAGTCAGAAGCGCCCAACGGCGCTGCGTTTTTATTTACTGGTCCTTTTATTCCTACAAGCTTGTTGGACATTTATGCTTTTATATACCGTCATATATTTTTCAATAAAACCACTTTCTATCAGTGGGTTTTTATACTATGGCGAGTGCCTATTTTCTTATTTCCGCATAATTGACGCTGATACCGGAGGACCTTCAATACCCCCTCCACACTCCTTTCCCCTTCCCCCCCCCCCCCCTGGATCTGAGGACGCCCGCCTGCCAAGGAGGACCATAGCCTTACCAATCCGGAACCAACCAACCAGGAGCAATCCAGAGACGCCAAGAAAAGGACCCGTACCCTCTGAAGAAGGACACCAGGCTGTGTGACGCGACCCGGGCCGGAGAAAACCCCCCCCTGTCCTCGCAGATGCCACGGGCCGGAGGGTCCTTATAATCTCAAAGGCGCTTATCCATCTGATTTCTGGTAAGCCTCCACACTGACCACAGTTGGAGCCTTTTTTATTGAATACTCACCACAAAGAGTCACCGATTTCACTTGAAGATTCACTATCTGGACTTTGAACGTGGATTCCTGTCACATTATATGGACACTTTGTCACTTTTATTAAAATCACTAATTATTATATTTTCTGGCTGAGGAATACCCTTTTATGATTTTACCTATTTATTTATACTATGATACTATATATAATTGTTTCATTTGATTGATCACTATTTATTATCTCTCTGGATTGGTATAATATCATTATCTGCCATCACCTGTTATCTGTCATATATTCAGTTTAGCGCCACCACCACACAATTACACTACTCCTACGATTTAGTTTGGTCGATATAGGTGGCTGCTTGCTGTCTTCATCCTCACAATACTCAGGGCATAGCGCAAAAAACCCCCACTCTCTATACATATCAATACACATCTATACATATCAATACATATCAATACATATCTATACCTATCTACATATCTATACATATCAATACATATCTATACATACCTATACATATCTACATATCAATACATATCTATACCTATCTATACCTATCAATACACATCTATACATATCTATACCTATCAATACATATCAATACATATCTATACATATCAATACATATCTACATATCTATACATATCTATACATATCAATACATATCTATACCTATCAATACATATCTACATATCTATACATATCTATACATATCAATACATATCTATACATACCTATACATATCAATACACATCTATACATATCAATACACATCTATACATATCTATACATATCAATACATATCAATACATATCTATACATATCTACATATCAATACATATCTATACCTATCAATACATATCTACATATCAATACATATCTATACCTATCTATACATATCAATACATATCTACACATACCTATACATACCTATACATATCAATACATATCTATACCTATCAATACATATCTATACATATCAATACATACCTATACATATCAATACACATCTATACATATCAATACATATCAATACACATCTATACATATCAATACATATCAATACACATCTATACATATCTATACCTATCTATACATATCAATACACATCTATACATATCTATACCTATCAATACACATCTATACATATCTATACCTATCTATACATATCAATACATATCTACACAAATCTACGCATACTATACAGATCTATAAATACAGTAGATATACATACTGCACCAATGTATACAAAGCAGATCTATACATACCTCAGTGTATTTATACAGAGGGAGATCTATACATACCTCAGTGTATATACAGAGGAAGATCTATACATACCTCAGTGTATATACAGAGGGAGATCTATACATTCCTCAGTGTATATACAGAGGGAGATCTATACATACCTCAGTGTATATACAGAGGGAGATCTATACATACCTCAGTGTATATACAGAGGGAGATCTATACATACCTCAGTGGATATACAGAGGGAGATCTATACATTCCTCAGTGTATATACAGAGGAAGATCTATACATTCCTCAGTGTATATACAGAGGGAGATCTATACATACCTCAGTGTATATACAGAGGGAGATCTATACATACCTCAGTGTATATACAGAGGGAGATCTATACATTCCTCAGTGTATATACAGAGGGAGATCTATACATACCTCAGTGTATATATAGAGGGAGATCTATACATACCTCAGTGTATTTATACAGAGGGAGATCTATACATACCTCAGTGTATATACAGAGGGAGATCTATACATACCTCAGTGGATATACAGAGGGAGATCTATACAAACCTCAGTGTATATACAGAGGGAGATCTATACATACCTCAGTGTATATACAGAGGGAGATCTATACATACCTCAGTGGATATACAGAGGAAGATCTATACATACCTCAGTGTATATACAGATGGAGATCTATACATACCTCAGTGTATATACAGAGGGAGATCTATACATACCTCAGTGTATTATATACAGAGGGAGATCTATACATACCTCAGTGTATATACACAGGGAGATCTATACATACCTCAGTGTATATACAGAGGGAGATCTATACATACCTCAGTGTATTATATACAGAGGGAGATCTATACATACCTCAGTGTATATACAGAGGGAGATCTATACATACCTCAGTGTATATACAGAGGAAGATCTATACATACCTCAGTGTATATACAGAGGGAGATCTATACATACCTCAGTGTATATACAGAGGAAGATCTATACATACCTCAGTGTATATACAGATGGAGATCTATACATACCTCAGTGTATATACAGAGGAAGATCTATACATACCTCAGTGTATATACAGAGGGAGATCTATACATACCTCAGTGTATTATATACAGAGGGAGATCTATACATACCTCAGTGTATATACAGAGGAAGATCTATACATACCTCAGTGTATATACAGAGGAAGATCTATACATACCTCAGTGTATATACAGATGGAGATCTATACATACCTCAGTGTATATACAGAGGGAGATCTATACATACCTCAGTGTATATACAGAGGAAGATCTATACATACCTCAGTGTATATACAGAGGAAGATCTATACATACCTCAGTGTATATACAGAGGAAGATCTATACATACCTCAGTGTATATACAGAGGGAGATCTATACATACCTCAGTGTATTATATACAGAGGGAGATCTATACATACCTCAGTGTATATACACAGGGAGATCTATACATTCCTCAGTGTATATACAGAGGAAGATCTATACATACCTCAGTGTATATACAGAGGGAGATCTATACATTCCTCAGTGTATATACAGAGGAAGATCTATACATACCTCAGTGTATATACAGAGGGAGATCTATACATACCTCAGTGTATTATATACAGAGGGAGATCTATACATACCTCAGTGTATATACAGAGGGAGATCTATACATACCTCAGTGTATATACAGAGGAAGATCTATACATACCTCAGTGTATATACACAGGGAGATCTATACATTCCTCAGTGTATATACAGAGGAAGATCTATACATACCTCAGTGTATATACAGAGGGAGATCTATACATACCTCAGTGTATATACAGAGGGAGATCTATACATACCTCAGTGTATATACAGAGGAAGATCTATACATACCTCAGTGTATATACAGAGGGAGATCTATACATACCTCAGTGTATATACAGAGGAAGATCTATACATACCTCAGTGTATATACAGATGGAGATCTATACATACCTCAGTGTATATACAGAGGAAGATCTATACATACCTCAGTGTATATACAGAGGGAGATCTATACATACCTCAGTGTATTATATACAGAGGGAGATCTATACATACCTCAGTGTATATACAGAGGAAGATCTATACATACCTCAGTGTATATACAGAGGAAGATCTATACATACCTCAGTGTATATACAGATGGAGATCTATACATACCTCAGTGTATATACAGAGGGAGATCTATACATACCTCAGTGTATATACAGAGGAAGATCTATACATACCTCAGTGTATATACAGAGGAAGATCTATACATACCTCAGTGTATATACAGAGGAAGATCTATACATACCTCAGTGTATATACAGAGGGAGATCTATACATACCTCAGTGTATTATATACAGAGGGAGATCTATACATACCTCAGTGTATATACACAGGGAGATCTATACATTCCTCAGTGTATATACAGAGGAAGATCTATACATACCTCAGTGTATATACAGAGGGAGATCTATACATACCTCAGTGTATATACAGAGGGAGATCTATACATACCTCAGTGTATATACAGAGGAAGATCTATACATACCTCAGTGTATATATAGAGGGAGATCTATACATACCTCAGTGTATATACAGAGGAAGATCTATACATTCCTCAGTGTATTTATACAGAGGGAGATCTATACATACCTCAGTGGATATACAGAGGGAGATCTATACATACCTCAGTGTATATACAGAGGGAGATCTATACATACCTCAGTGTATTATATACAGAGGGAGATCTATACATACCTCAGTGTATTATATACAGAGGGAGATCTATACATACCTCAGTGTATAGATCTATACATACCTCAGTGTATATACAGAGGGAGATCTATACATACCTCAGTGTATATACAGAGGGAGATCTATACATACCTCAGTGTATATACACAGGGAGATCTATAGAAATCTATAGGTAGATCTGTGTTTGTCCATGGATAATCCTGAATTCTATAACTGCAGGCCGATCTTTACTGTACACTGAGCATGGATTGCTTTTGCACCTTATAGCACTGTGGTGACATTATTGATGATATGATATAGATTGATTGATGATATAGATTGATTGATGATATAGATTGATGGATGATATAGGTTGATTGATGATATGATATAGGTTGATTGATTGATGATATAGGTTGATAGATGATATGATAC
Source organism: Glandirana rugosa (assembly GCA_018402905.1). Lineage (NCBI taxonomy): Eukaryota > Metazoa > Chordata > Amphibia > Anura > Ranidae > Glandirana > Glandirana rugosa. The sequence continues at coordinate 645,661 of BLSH010279282.1, forward strand.
AGGTTGATTGATGATATAGATTGATTGATGATATAGATTGATTGATGATATAGATTGATGGATGATATGATATAGATTGATTGATGATATAGATTGATAGATGATATGATACAGGTTGATTGATGATATAGATTGATGGATGATATGATATAGATTGATTGATGATATAGGTTGATAGATGATATGATACAGGTTGATTGATGATATAGATTGATTGATGATATGATACAGGTTGATTGATAATATGATATAGGTTGATTGATGATATGATATAGGTTGATTGATGATATGATATAGGTTGATTGATGATATAGGCTGATTGATGATATAGATTGATTGATGATATGATACAGGTTGATTGATGATATAGGTTGATTGATGATATGATATAGATTGATTGATGATATGATATAGGTTGATTGATGATATAGATTGATTGATGATATGATACAGGTTGATTGATGATATGATACAGGTTGATTGATGATATGATACAGGTTGATTGATGATATGATATAGGTTGATTGATGATATAGATTGATTGATGATATGATATAGGTTGATTGATGATATAGATTGATTGATGATATGATATAGGTTGATTGATGATATGATATAGATTGATTGATGATATGATACAGGTTGATTGATGATATGATATAGGTTGATTGATGATATAGATTGATTGATGATATGATATAGGTTGATTGATGATATGATATAGGTTGATTGATGATATGATACAGGTTGATTGATGATATGATATAGATTGATTGATGATATGATATAGGTTGATTGATGATAGAGGTTGATTGATGATATAGGTTGATTGATGATATGATATAGGTTGATTGATGATATGATATAGGTTGATTGATGATAGAGGTTGATTGATGATGATATAGATTGATTGATGATATGATACAGCTTTATTGATGATATGATATAGGTTGATTGATGATATAGATTGATTGATGATATGATATAGGTTGATTGATGATATAGATTGATTGATGATATGATATAGGTTGATTGATGATATAGGTTGATTGATTATATGATACAGGTTGATTGATGATATGATACAGGTTGATTGATGATATGATATAGATTGATTGAGGATATGATATAGGTTGATTGATGATAGGATATAGATTGATTGATGATATAGATTGATTGATGATATGATATAGGTTGATTGATGATATGATATAGATTGATTGAGGATATGATATAGGTTGATTGATGATAGGATATAGATTGATTGATGATATAGATTGATTGATGATATGATACAGGTTGATTGATGATATGATACAGGTTGATTGATGATATGATATAGATTGATTGATGATATGATATAGGTTGATTGATGATAGGATATAGATTGATTGATTATATAGATTGATTGATGATATGATATAGGTTGATTGATGATATGATACAGGTTGATTGATGATATGATATAGATTGATTGATGATATGATATAGGTTGATTGATGATATGACATAGATTGATTGATGATATGATATAGGT
>BLSH010279289.1:5363-39681 GCA_018402905.1 Glandirana rugosa
CTGCTATCTGTCCTCAGAGCAACAGCACAGACAGCAGTAGTAAAGTAATCTATCTCAGGATGCAGGATCAGGTCTTAAAATGGCTAAAATCTGTCCCTCACGCCGTCAGCTTCCTTTCCCTATACTAACCCAAGGAGCATGTGACTGCAGCACTGTGACTCCAGCTTATAAAGAGGCTGGGTCACATGATGCACCGGCCAATCACAGCCATGCCATTAGTAGGCATGGCTGTGATGGCTTCTAAGGGCAAACCAGTGAAACGCTTGTTGATTGGCTGCCCTGCAGCTTCTCAACACGTGGAGTAAAATAGCAGAACCCCGGACCGAACCCGAACGATTTTTGAAATGTCCGGGTCCGGGTCCGTGCCACGGACACCCTAAAGTTCGGTACGGACCCGAACGTTACAGTCCGGGTTCGCTCAACACTAGAATTAACACAATAAAAATGGTGATACAACCAAAAATTCTATATAAACTTCAAATGCTACCAATCGAAATCCCGCAGACATTCTTTCAGGTGATTAGGAAGGTGTTAGATAAATTCATGTGGAGAAATAAAAAACCAAGGATAAAGCTCTCGATATTAAGTAGAAGGAAAGAAAGGGGGGGGATTAGCAGTTCCAGATATTAAAAAATATTATACGGCAAATTTAATTTCACGGGTGATTGAGTGGATTAACCCCACGGACAAGAAATGGGGAAGGATGGAAAACAGGTGGAGTAGGAGTCACTTAGGGAAGGGGGTGTGGATCCCAAAAAGATTGAGGGAACTCGCAGAAGACACAAGTAATTTGACACATATAGTATTAAAAGAGTGGGATAAACTACTTGCACAAACCAAATGGGAATTTAACTCACCATACACGCCACTGAGTGGAACAAAGTACTTCGCACCAGGGAAAGAGGAGTGGTTTGGGAAATGGATTAAAACAGACACAAAATTAAAGGATATACTAAGGGGAAGGGAAATAGCGACACTAGAAGAATTAAAAAGTAGGGCAGAATTCGAAGACATCGACGCATGGCGGTACAAGCAACTAAGACAATTTGTCAAAGCACTCCCCCAGCCACTGAGAACAGAAAAAGAAACAACACAACTGGAAAAAATTTGCATGAAAAGAGGTGGAAAAAAAGGGTACGTGGCTAAACTATATAATATGCTAGTAGAACTGGGGAGTGCGGAACGTCCGCCATGCTTCGATAGATGGGAGAAGGAACTGGGACAACAAGTGGGGATACACGAGTGGGAAAAGATTGCAAAACTTGGGTTTAAATCCGCCACAGATAGTAAAACGTGGGAGATGTACTATAAATGCCTCGCACGGTGGTACCTCACCCCGGAGAGAATGTCAAAGATTCAGACAGACCAGGGAAAATGGTGTTGGAGAGGTTGCAGAGAAGTGGGAACAATGACACTTCTGTGGTGGGACTGTAAGGGGATCCAGAAATTTTGGGAAGAGATAGTGGCTTTGATCAAAGAAATAACGGGAATAGAGATAGCCAGAGCCCCATGGCAATGCTTGTTCCATTTGACGGATAGATCCATCACACAATATATAAAATCCATAGTACCACACCTGCTGAACGCGGCAAAGGGGCTGATCCCCAGATATTGGCAAAGTACGCAAATACCAACAGCAAGGGATTGGTGCCTAAGAGTAGAAGAGATACGAAGTATGGAGTTCCTGAAAATAAGAGCAGAGGATTTAATGGAGGACGAAGGGGAGAAGTGGGAGAGATGGACAAGTTTCAAGACCTCCAGGACATACATAAATATAATGATCAGGGGAGAAACAGCTGTCGGAACCTAGGGTGGGGGGAGTAAAGAGATATAAGAAAAAGTTAAAAGAGAGATGGGGTTGTTACAGAGGAAAAATTTATATCCAGTCTTCCTACAGAAAGGAAATAAAAGACGGAAACATAAAATCTGTAAGGTAGACAAGGGGAGACCGGAGATGATGAGAAGTCTTCCCATGATGACACGGCAGAAGTGAAATCATAAGGGGGAAAAGAGGTCGAAAAGATACAGACCCAGACGAAACTGATCCGGAATGAAAAAAAAAAAAAAAAGACCTCTACATAAACCATAAACTCCCAGCAAGCATAGGTGAGTGCTCCACCCTGGAACCAGCTCTGTGACCATAGACTGGGGAGTGAAACATCCTGTACACGGTAAGGTCTCTGTGGCTGTGTATCCTGCAGTGAGAGATAGGAGCTTTGTACAGCAGTAGGCTGTACCCAGCTGACAGACAGGGAAACCTATTGTGCACTCAGTGGCCAAGTGGCCTAGGATTTAATTTATTTGTTTTTTTGCTGTTTTTTTCATTGTAACTAGTGAGAATAAACTACCTTTTCGTTTTCACCTGAAACTGCTGTCTCGCTGTGCCTAAAATTGTGTAGTGAACCCTTCCAGGGGGTCAAACACACACGCTGCCGAGCTAACCCCCTTACAATATATATATATATATATATATATATATATATATATATATATATATATATATATACCAGTCTTTCTCAATTCCATTCCTCAGGGCACACCAACAGGTCATGTTTTCAGGATTTCCTTCAGATGAAACGGCTGTGGTAATTACTAAGGCAGTGAAACTGATCAAATCACCTGTGCAAAATAATGGACAGCCTGAAAACATTACCTGTTGGTGCGCCTTGAGGACTGGAATTGAGAAACACTGATATATACTGTACATATCTAGTTTAGGGATCAGTTGGCCATGACATTTCGGGGTGTTGCTCAAGAATTATCAAGAGATACTTACAGTGTATTAATGCAATGGAATTATATGTTGCTCAAAAGGCTTCACACATTTTAAATGGGTATTTTGCCATTGAAATATTATTGTTTAATTGGAGGTGTGAAAGAAAATTTTAATTTAAAGCGGTTGTATCCCCATTCTGACTATTTTTCTTTATATAAGCAATTGCAGGTTATCAAATTTTTGGCGCTTGATGAATATCTTCTTACGAACTTGCTTTCCGTGTAATCTGTATTTTATCTTTGCAATGACTTCACCCGTGCATGCGCCCTATATCCTAATTTTCCGGCAAGCATAGACCCTACCGGAAAAATGCAGGGTCTATGCCGGGGCTGCGTCATTTCCTAGTGTCGACGTCAGCCCCAACATCCTGCGAAACTACGTTATAGTACATCCGCATTGAGAAGAGGATCGTGGACACCTTGTGATTTGGAGACGGCTCTTACTGCACAGGATTATGGACAGGAAATGCTACTGCAGGTGGAACTAACATACAGGACAGATGTGGAATACTAGAGTTGGTATGGGGCCGGTGAACAATATACCTGTTTATCTACTATTTACTGGTTTATACTTGTTTATCTACTATTTGTCAGGAGAGTGAGCAGTAGAGAGTGGTTTGACATTTCAGTGGTCATTCCCCTGCTCCCCTGTGCCCCACTCTTATGCACAGTATATAGACCTGTTTATACACTTATTGGTTGAACCTATAAAGTTATAAGAAGTATACCTTGTTATTCACTGGTGTTTCATCATCATACTGTTGAGACTTATTTTATGTATCCTGCCAAGTCAGAGTTCCTCTCAAACAATATATTTTGAGTAAACAGTATAGATTTTCTCAACTTTGTGTACTTCCTTCACTGTGTCCTACTTAAAGGGGAGCTAACATTATGAGTGAACCCAGTGTGTCAGGGGTGGCAGGGACTCTGATAAGATTACTGGCTTACAAACCACAACTGACAGTACAAGTGTATACGTGTAATAGGGACATTCAAATGTAAACTCCGGACTTGGGAATAATGTAATAGCATAAATCATTTTAAATTCTCTTTCCATACATTATTTTTTTACATACTCCAACAGCCCTCCTTACTGGATGTCTTCTGAGATAAGAATAATTACCCGATAAGCCAATAGGACACCACTGATTTGTTCTCAGTCTAAGCAGCAGAGCTTGCTTTGAGAGCGAGAGGTAATAAAACAGAATCACTATGCAGCATTACTAAGCAGAGAACACATCATTTATAAGCAAAATATGTTTTTCTCTAAAATTACAAACTATAAATATTTATTACACTTTAAAAGGTCAATCAACTCAAAACTGGATTGATTATTTTATCGACACTCAGACAAATGTTGGTGGGGTACAACACTCTCATTCTCTAAGGAGCAGCGAGAGATTTAAACTGTGAAAACAGGGCCGGATTACTTACATGAATAAACCACTGGTGTTCTCAGAACCCCTGATAATTGCCAACCAAGGAGTTTTACATACTGGATTAGCATGGTGCACTATAGCAGTGATGAAAAGCATAAACCTTGGCCATGGCAAGGTCTTTGTTTCCTGCATGCATTTCAAGGCTTAAACTGATTGTAAAGCTTGTTTTTTTCATTAACGTAACAAACATGTTATACGTACCTGCTTTGTGCAGTGGTTTTTCACAGAGCAACACTGATCCTCCTTTTCTGGGTTCCCCCAATGGCTCCCACTGCTGTATCTGAGCCAATGAGTAGCGAGAAAGCCTGGGCCTGGACTATATATAAACTTCTGCCGTTATAACCACTCAAAGGCTAGGTTCTCTTTTTCCAGAAAGTAACCTAGGCAGTCAAGGGTCCCTAGTAGATAATAAAAAACGTTGCAGCTTTGTAAAATGTTCATTAACTTTAAAGGCCATACCTGTAGGCCATTTGGGCCCACAGAAGGCCAACTGAAAAACTCCTAGCAACCCCTACATCCTACCTCATTACTAGGGCATGAAAAACTCATGTGAAATTTGTTTCGGTCCGAATGTGAATTCGGACATGTCCTTAACAACTGATGACTCAGCAGCTGTCAGCGGGCTTCCCTGCTGAGAGCTGAAATGTAAACAAAAGAATGCCGGCAATAGAAAATGCAGAAAAAAAACGATGTGCCCCCCCCCCCCATCCATACCAGGCCTTTCAGATCTGGTATGGATTTTAAGGGGAACCCCACAGCAAAATGTTTTAAAAAATGGCGTGGGGTCCCCCAAATAATCCATACCAGACCCTTATCTGAGCATTCAGCCTGGTACCATAGCAGGCCACATGCCCTTAACATGGGGGGGGGGGGCTCAATCTGGCATACAGTAACTGCGGCTATGGATGGAAGGAAGCCTTGGTGTGGACTGACTGTTGCTGGGGCGTGGCCCTTCCTCAGGACATGACCTGAGGAAGGGCCACACCCCAAAACGCGTTGTCAAGACAACAGCCTGCTTAAACTTCCTCTGTTTGCGTCCCATTGCATTGTACTTCCTAGCACTTAGCCTCACCTTGGGATCAGGCTCTCTGAGCGGGTGACGTTATGCTCGTGAGCTCACAGCCGGTCCACACCACGGCTTCCTTCCATCCATATCCGCAGTTGCTGTATGCCAGATTGAGCCCCAGCTGAGGATTCCGGTTCCTCCATCTGCCTCCCATCTCATTGCAGAGAGGGTTTCCCGTTTGATCCTTCCACGATCGCGCCTGCCGCATGCCCTGTGGAGTTCCAGCTGAAGGCCTTTGTCCCTCCCTCTGCCTATCCATCTGCAGAGAGGGGATTTCACCAAGTGGCAGCATTCCATCTTGCACTGAGTGGTTTAGGAACATTCCACTCCACCGCCAGCCAGGTTCCAGCTCCTGTCCCCCCACAAGTGGAGTGGGCGGATTGCCTCTGGACAATTTCACCCCTGCAGCACAAAGTGGGCAGGTTGTTCCTGGACGATCGGCTATAAGGTACCCACACCAGTGGTTGGTCTCACTGCAATGTTGGTGACTTGAGTATTTTCAATATCTTTTACAATTGAATTGTTTCAATATTTTTAATACATTTGCAGTGGTTTTCTATCTGGATTCATCCAGAGAATGTTCTTTGTGCTAGAGGGTTTCACCCCTCCTTCAATCCAGGGTTCCTCAATTAGTTCCGGTACATATGGTTGTTTCTAGACATTTCCTACTTCGCCTCCAAACCACTCCTGGTGTGGTTATTTTCCACAGAACAGCTCTTTGTAACCCAGTCCCATACTACACCTTCCAGGGTGGCCTTGTGCCCTAGCCACTGAGCGCCAGACGCATTGTTAGTTGTGTAAAAGTGTCACACATGTGATATTGCCATACTTGGGACGAGTAGCAGAATATATTGTTGGGTGTAATTTTTGCTAGGTACATGCTACGTGTTAGAAATATTGTATAAATGGACAACTTTGTGTACAAAAAATGAGTTTTCATTTTCTTTCCCTATTTTCCAAAAACTTGTGGAAAAAATGACATGTTTGAAAGACCCATTATGCCTCATGGAATATACGTTGGGGTGCTTACTTTCCAAAATGGGGTCATTTTTTGGGCGTTTCCATTGTCCTGGTGCTCCAGGACCTTCAAAAGTGCAAGAGGTCGTCTAGAAATGAAATGGGTAATTTATGCTCCTAGAATGCCTGATGGTGCTCCCTGCATGTTGGACCTCTGTATGTGGTCAGGCTGTGTAAAAGTCTCACACATGTGGTATCGCGATAATCAGGAGGAGTAGTAGAATGTGTTTTGGGGTGTAATTTATGGTATGCATATGCTGGGTGTGAGAAATAACCTGTTAATATGAAAATTTTGTGAAAAAAAAAAAAAATCTTAATTTTGCAAAAAATTGTGGGAAAAAATTACAACGTCAAAAAACTCACTATGCCTCTTACTAAATACTTTGGACTGTCTACTTTACAAAAAGGTGTCATTTTGGGGGTATTTGTACTTTCCTGGCTTGTTAGGGTCTCAAGAAATGAGATAGGCCGTCAGTATATCAGGTGTGATCAATTTTCAGTGAATGGTACCATAGGTTGTAGACTGTATAACTTTCACAAAGACCAAATAATATTTTTTTTACCAAAGATATGTAGCAGTATAAATAAATAATATATAATAATTTGCTAAATTTTATAACAGAAACAAAGAAAAATGCATTTTTTTTACAAAATTTGTGGTATTTTTTCCTTTATAGTGCAAAAAATAAAAAACCCAGCTGTGATTAAATGCCACCAAAAGAAAGCTCTATTTGTGTGAAAAAAGGACAAAAATTTCATTTGGGTACAGTGTTGCATGACTGAGTAATTGTCATTCAAAATTTGAGACCTCTGAAAGCTGAAAATTGGTCTGGTTAGGAAGGGGGTTTAAGTGCCCAGTGGTCAAGTGGTTAAAAAAGGCCTGGATTATTTCCCAAATGCTCAAAATATGACTGGATACTAATAGGTATAGGTAAGGTCGATCCAGGGAATACCAGATCTTGGGGGATCTGGAAATAATTTTGTTCCCCCTGCTGGAGCAAATTGGGCCATGCTTTACTGGGTTTTGTTTTACCTTCCTCTGGATCAACTGTGGGTATATGATTGTGTATATGGAGGTCTTGTATGTGTGTGTGCGCACTTTTTTTTTCTGTGGGTTGAACTGGATAGACTTGTGTCTTTTGTTTAACCAGACTAACTATATAACTATGTAAGGATCAGTACACAGGAAAGAAAAACAGATTTACAAAATTGCCATTACTATTTATAAATGTGACTACATTGCTGCCTTAAATTGATATTAAAGTCCCTTTTTTTCTGTTTAAAAATAACAAACCTGTCATACTTACCTGCCCTGTGCAGTGATTTTGCACAGAGCAGCCCCTGTCCTCCTCTTCTCATGTCCCTTGCCGGCAGCCCTGGCCCCTCCCTCCTGTTGAGTGCCGCCATAGGGGCACCGAGCCGAGCCGCTGCTCTGTGTGTCCATTTAGGCATGAAACCATGGCTCCGCCCCGTCCCCTCTCCCGCTGAGTTTGATTGACAGCAGCGGGCACCCACTTCTTGCTGTGTCTCAGCCAATCAGTAGGGAGAGTCCTGGACAGCTGAAGCTCTCATGAGACATCAATATATGAGGAGAGTCCTGCGCTTGGATAGTGAAAGAGATTGTGTGTGAAAAGATTATTTCTAAGACTGCAGTCCTCCAAATCCCCTCCTCAGCAGAGGAGAGTAATGGATGTACAAAGGTTTAATCAGGAGGTGGCGCTGTCTTATGAAGTATGTGAAAAAGTGATATATATGTGATTATTAAAACTTGTTATAAAACTCAACAAAATTCAGAATGCAAGAAAGTGCTTCAGTGCATACAAAGTGCTTATCTATATAAAATTAGCCAACAGTTAATTATTGCACGACTGTCCGTAAAAGTCTGTAAAAAATGTTATCCTTGCTTCCACTTCGTTTTCAATAATCCATGGATAAAGCAGACCTCCTATCGATATTTATATATTAACTTTAACCAAAATATGAGAGAGTACATACAACACCAATAATCTGCAGGACACTATGAATGTCCATAAAACTGGTCCGTAAGAGCAATTCCTACTAACAATGGTTCAAACTACTAAAGGTGTTGGGTGTATTAGCAGTTGCAATAGATAATTCACTTGAAAAGATCAGTCTATCTTCTGAAAATAATGTGACAATGAAGGTGACTTTACTGCATATCCGATTCCTCCTATGTTAGAACAAGAGGTGACTTCACTGGTGCTCCCCACCTGTGCCCGCACTTACCAGATTCTTCTTACCCATACAGGGGTGATGCGCCTTTGGTAAATGGGGTCTTTAACCGGTCAGTTTCCACTCCAGATGTCCTACTGTTGTTTCTCCTTTTCCTGGCTCCTTCCCTGGGGGTCCTGGAACACTGTCCCACTCTGGATGGTCCCGGCTCCTTCCTTGGAACAACGTCCCGCTCCAGATGGTCCTTGCTGGTGCAGAGGGGTAGAAACAGCAGTGTTGGTCTGTTCAACACTTTGTACATCTCATGAGACATCGCATGGGGATCAAGATGGGGCTCAGGTAAGTATTGGGGGGGGGGGGGACTGCTGTACAAAGAACGTTTTTTATCTTAATGCATAGAATGCATTGAGATAAAAAAAAAAAAACCTTCTGCCTTTAGAGCCACTTTAAAGCTTCACAATTATCATAAACTGTAGAATTTAAAGGTAGACTTGTCCTATGAAAGCATGGCCCCACTCTCCAGAGTACAGTCCACTTGGAGAAATACTTACCTCTGTCCCTGCTCCAGTGATCTTGAGAGGCCTTGCCTTGTGTTGCACAGCCTTGCTTCGGAAAGTGTCCCTGCTGGATCCTGTCCAAGCAAGTTGCAGCCCCATGCATTCTATTGTTAGGGAAGCCTCCAGTTGTCCTGTAGGGTACATCTTTTCCTATAGGAATGAATGGGGTTACATCTTCAGACAGGGCACACAGCAAAGATTGAGGAAGAAGGTAAGGTAGTCTGCACTCAGGGGACTGGAAGCATGCCTTAAAGGACAACTTGCATCAAAGATACTGTTGTCCTTTAAATCTTTCTACTAAATCAATTCTTCTAACACAGTGCAGCTGCTAAAAATAACAGCACAATGTATCCAGTAACCTTTTCTATATGCAAGATCAAACAGTGGCAACCATTTTGAATCACAGGTCTAAGCCTCTGGCTCCACATTGCTTTAGTTACCTCGATGATCTCTGAATAACTCATTAAAGCCTTTTGTTGACCGATATTTTCGCACGGGAAACTGATAGGAACTGTCAGAAGGTGACGAGAGAGAATAAAAACGCTCACAGATTATTATCAGAACAGTTATGAAGTGATTTGTCAGGGAATAACCTTTATGGAACAGAACAGCCCATGCCCTAGGGAACCTCGACACTGAGCATATTAAAAATGTCACGATTCAATCTAGAAAATAACAGGCGGAATATATTAGAAGATGGGGACACAGCTCTCTGCGATTAGCAGAAAATTAATAAGACATATTCTTTGTATGCATGATTGTTCAATTATTAAGTGGTGGCACCTCACTGTAGAATGCAGCGAAACTACCATTTAATTTAAAAAAAAAAAAAAAAAAATAGTACAATGGCACAGTATCAATCGTTTTCATTAAATTATAACACGTTTAATGGGAAATCCAACTTAGAGTGTTGTTTTTAAACCCTAGAGACTGTTGTGCCAGTAAATGAAAGGTGCAGTCAATAAGAGCTTAACATGCTTTAAAGTATTAACCCAAAAGCAAACATTTATTATTTTGCCTACCAATTATTAGATGTGATGTTTGCATTTGTTTCCTTTTTTTAGGCTCTCTTTCTTCCATTTTCATCCGGTGATTAAGCCAGCAAGTCTGTTTTTGCAAAAGCACAAGCTCTCTAGCAGAACGTATCTGTTTTCATGGATGAAACAAACCACTTAAAGTGATATTAAAGTCTACAGAAACATAGAAGGGAGAAGGATGGCCAGAGCTACCCCCTAATAAGGCAAAGTTTAGGACTTTAATGGTACCGTATGAATTCATACACAATGAAAATTTCTAAAATAAATACATCTTTATTAATACTCCTATCGGAGAAATATCATAGCAATATACATTAAAACAGAGCACAAAAGTGCTCTAAAACATTCCATACACTGATAAGTACACAAAAGTATATCAATACTTATACAGATCCCAGCAGACCCAACATTTGATGGGATGTTACCGCTTCCTCAAGAGTCTATTGCAGGGGGGTTCATGAATGCCGTATCATTTTATTTTACATGGATACTATAATAATGACAAGAAATTTATATTAGACACCATTCATGACCAACAGTATAATGTGTAACAATAGAGCCCATAGATAAACACATAATAATTAATTTGTCACTAGGGAAGAACTATCCCAAAGAGGCCCTTACCAAAATCACTGTGCAGGTAAAATGGAGAGGCCAGTGTCTCCCCAGGCGGAGGTGGAGGCATCAGAGCACCCAGGACGAAGGGACCCTGAATAAGATAAATAGAGAATAATAATAATATCAAATGTGACACCGACTGAGGGATCCAGATCCCATACAGTCCAGTGGTGAATAGCCCCAAGCACACAAGATGTGTGTATCTAATAACCCTGAGTTCTAACACTAGAGCTTATTATATTATTCATTACCTGATTAGGCAGGGTTCCTAGGGCATGCCGCTGTAAGGTACATATTTCCCGAGGTCAAACATATCAATACTCGCGTAGAAATAGCAAATAGATTTGTTTCAATGTGAGACCCGGTAAGAGGACTGGTTACTTGGATATCGTATGGTGGATCAGATGTTGAGGATAAAGCCAACCATGCTATCTCCTTAAATCTAGTAGGTAACAAAAAGGGGAGTAAAAAAATAGGCCCCATATAGCAAGCTTACGCCTGCCTAATGGACTCCAAGAAATATATTTACTCGCATTGTGGTCCCGGGATACTTTCAGCGGCAGCATCCACCATCAATAGTTATAGGTCCTTAAATAGTCCAAAAGTGCGCCATAACGACACCTCTGCCCGGCGACGCCACGCCCCGCTCATGGCGTGTGACGTCACCGGGCCCGGTTCTGTGGAGCGCATGCGCAATCGACGTGGGTCAGCAGACACCTCACGGGGGGTGGACAAAGTCCTCCCCCTTTCCCCACAGGGCCACACCTCCGCCGGGGAGGCACCCCCCCACCAACCCGGAACAGTGGAACCTGTGATGGAGCGGCAATCATTGAGATCGCACCAGCCGTGCCGGCCATCGGCGACAACAGCGCCACATAGGCCAACAGGGGTAGTAGCAGGTCATGGTACCGGGCCAGAAACGGGACGATCGACACCAAGTGGCAAATCACCATATTGCAGCATATTCACAGCAGGATGATCACATCATACAAATGTCATTAATGAAATATACAAATGCATTGAATTATTTCAAACTAGTTTCAAATAATTTGGACAAAGGTACTACATATCTTTATTTTTTTATACATTGAGGCACAAAAAAAAAACATGATATTAAAGTCTTTTTTTTTTTTGTATAAAAATAAAAAACATGTTATACTTACCTTCTCTGTGCAGTTGGTTTTGCACAGAGCAGCCCAGATCCTCCTCTTCTCGAGTCCCTCAGTCCCTTTTGCCTTTAGATCCACTTTAAGACTGACAGGTGAATACAATTACCAGCTTTTATTTATTTTTGCAAAACCTTTATCCCAAAAGGAAAAAAAAAAACGTTTGCTGTAATTGTGAGCTGGAATTTCACTTCAATTTGTTTAGTGTATTTAAATCTGCTAATACATATAACACCACCATCCCCCCAGACTGACAACGCTGCGGTCTGCTGTGTCTCTCGTGCCCATTCCTCCAGAGTTGTGTCTCACTAATAAAGGAGGTGTATTACTGGCCAGATCCCCAGGGGAAAACAGAGGGAAAAAAAGCCAAAGAAAAGAAAACTGATGCAGCCATCACATCTAATGATTGGTAAGCTGCAATAAAATACATTTTTGATTTTGGGTTTAATAATGTTTTAAATACTACTTTAGATACCAACAATAATTCCACAACCAGATCCTGCTGAATCCTGCAAGGATTGGCATTATTACCTGCTGACTATCAAAGCGGAGGTCCGTCTAGAACTAAAAAAATTGAAAGTCAGCAGCTACGCATACTGTTAGCTGCTGACATTTAATAATAAGACACTTACCTGTCCTGGAGTTCAGCAATGTTGGCACCCAGATCTTCAGATCGGGAGTTGGGTGCAGGCGCATCCATTGCGGGTAAGGGAACCTGGCAGTGTAGCATTACAGCTTGACACCGGGCACCCTACTGCGCATGCGCAAGGCTCAACTGGGCTCTGCTATTGGCCCGGTGGCCAGTAGCAGAGCGAGGAGGGAGTCGGGTTGCTGACGACAGCGGCCGTGGCCGCTGGGCCAAGCTCCCGGATGTGTGGAAAAGGACACCTGTCAAAGAAAGGTGTCCTCTCTCCCCTCCCCCCGAATGGTGCCAAATGTGACACCTGAGAGGGGGAGGAATCCGACCAGCGGAAGTTCCACTTTTGGGTGGAACTCCGCTTTAAAAGGATCACACTGGATGATATCTAGGTATATTAAAAATCTTCTTACCCGTACATAAAACACCAACTAACCAATGAAAATACTGAGATAGATAAAAAAATGAAAGCTGTTTACCCAAAAAGTAAGACAATTGGTTTGAGCATGGTTTGTTTACAGTGCATTGAATATGTATTCATACCCCTTGAAAGTTTCCACATTTTGTCATGTTACAACCAAAAACATGAATGTATTTTATTGGGATTTTGTGTGATAAACCAACACAAAGTGGCACATAATTGTGAAGTGGAAGGAAATGATAAATGGCTTTTAACATGTTTTACAAATAAATATCTGAAAAGTGTGGCGTGCATTTGTATTCAGCCCCCCTGAGTCAATACTTTGTAGAACCACCTTTCCCTGCAATTACAGCTACAAGTCTTTTTGGGGATGTCTCTACCAGCTTTGCACATCTAGGGAGTGACATTTCTGCACTTTCTTCTTTGAAAAATAGCTCAAGCTCTGTTAGATTGGACGGAGAGCGTCTGTGAACAGTAATTTTAAAGTCTTGCCACAGATTCTCTATTGGATTTAGGTTTGGACTTTGGGCCATTCTAACACATGAATATGCTTTGATCTAAACCATTCCATTGTAGCTCTGGCTGTATGTTTAGGGTCGTTGCCCAGCTGGAAGGTGAACCTCCGCCCCAGTCTCAAGCCTTTTGCAGACTCTAACAGGTTTTTTTCTAAGAGTGCCTTGTATGTGGCTCCATTCATCTTCCCATCAACTCTGACCAGCTTCCCTGTCCCTGCTGAAAAAAAGCATCCCCACAACACGATGCTGACACCACCATGTTTCACGGTGTGGATGGTGTGTTCAGGGTGATGTGCGAGGCAAGTTTTCCTTCATACATAGCGTTTTGCTTTTAGGCCAAAAAGGTACATTTTGGTCTCATCTGACCAGAGCACCTTCTTCCACATGTTTGCTGTGTCCCCCACATGGCTTCTTGCAAACTGCCAACGGGACTGTTTATGGCTTTCTTTCAACAATGGCTTTCTTCTTGCCACTCTTCCATAAAGGTCAGATTTGTAGAATGCATGACTAATAGGTGTCCTGTGGACAAATTCTACCACCTGAGCTGTGGATTTCTGCAGCTCCTTCAGAGTTACCATGGGCCTCTTGACTGCTTTTCTGATTAATGCTCTCCTTGCCCAGCCTGTCAGTTTAGATGAACAGCCATGTCTTGGTAGGGTTGCAGTTGTGCCAAACTCTTTCCATTTTCGGGTGATGGATTGAACAGTGCTCCGTGAGATGTTCAAAGCTTGGGATATTTTTTATAACCTAACCCTGCTTTAAACTTCTCCACAACTTTATCCCTGACCTGTCTGGTGTGTTCCTTGGCCTTCATGATGCTGTTTGTTCACTAAGGTTCTCTAACAAACTGCTAAGGGCTTCACAGAACAGCTGTATTTATACTGAGATTAAATTACAGACAGGTGGACTCTATTCACTAATTAGGTGACTTCTGAAGGCAATTAGTTCCACTAGATTATAGTTCGGGGTATAAGAGTAAAGGGGGCTTAATATAAATGCACGCCACACTTTTCAGATATTTATTTGTAAACAAATTTGAAAAACATTTATCATTTTCCTTCCACTTCACAATTATGTGCCAATTATGTGGTTGTAACATGACAAAAGGTGGAAAATTTCAAGGGGTATGAATACTTTTTCAAGGCACTGTATACCAGTCTATAAAATGCCTTGAGCAAAATTACATATATTTTCAGGATATGAAGTCTAGCCTCAATTTTTGCAGCTTCAGCTTCACGTGGGAGAGTTTAAAATGCTAATAAGCAGGTGTCAAAATGTGCACTCTAATGATCATGCTCACAGTGTTTTTTGTTCAATCTGTTTTTATTGTGAAAAACAAGCAATATATAAATATATAAATATATGTTCAAAAAACTGTTGTAAATACGTAAAGTAGTGTAAAATAAAATAAGATGAGATTGAGGATTGCAGCAGAACAACATGGCACAACATCTAAATTATTAGATAGAGAAACAATTTTGACATCTAACCTCACCCAGCCTCCCTAAAGGGACAGAGGAGGTCTGGAATTATAAGGCAAGAATCAGCTCCAACCAACTATGGGTGGGTCAATGGCTTCTGTCAACACGTACACAGGTAACTACATACGTTTCAAAACCAGAGTCCATTGGGTAAGACAATAACTCCACTTGGGTCCGGAAATTCAGCATGTAGCTATGTGGTGTTATTTATTACGTGGGGCGACCCAGTCCGCAAGCCTGCCCGGAGCAGGGGGCCTCAAGTGCCTCCATCTGCTGCTCCCAGCGCACCCCCACCACCGGATCGCCCTGAGGCTTCTTAGCTGGACTGTCCGGAGCACTGTCAGTGGCCACCTTAATCAGGTGGGTGTTTTATCTGCAGTGGCTCTCTGGACTCAACTGATAGAGGGTTACAGAATTTAAGTGATATTCAAACAAACAAAATAAGAATAAAGGGGAATAGGAAAATAATAGAAAAATTAAGAAAGAAATATGGGGAAAGGAGAGGAGTAGACAAAAGTAAAGGTGAAGATAAGCATGGGACCAACCTTAAATCACTTGACGCTACCCGCACCAGGCCCAAGATGCGACATCTGCCTCGGTCTCATCTATGTGGAATGAGAAGGGCCTCCTCTCTCCGCTAGGTAGATCTTAATTCTCTATTATTGGGGTCTTTCTGGAGCCTGAGGGAAGGTTCCCTTAATTCTAGCAGTGCTACGTCTGGGCTTGAGGACATCTGGTCTGGGTCGTAGAAATGATCTATCCATGTAGACCATATATGAGAGAAGCGGTCTCTGTTGCCTTTACATTTCACTATCCATTCCTCTGCTTCCTTTATCTCATCAACCTTGTGGGTCCACTCTGCCCTGCCTTGAAGTACTGGTGTCATCCAATGTATCAGAATCAAAGCGTCTGGCTGCATTCAGTAAATGAGGCACAACACTTTTCTTAAGTTGGCTGACTGGTATGGGGGAGGGGGGGTGCCTAAGAAGGAATGAGATGGGGATAGAGGAACATTTATACCTGTGATTTCGTGGACTTGGGACTGGATGTCTGTCCAAAAGGCTTTAACTGCCGGGCATTCCCACCATAGGTGTAAAAGTGTGCCCTTCTGACGGCATCCTCTTCAACAATGGTCAGAGGTGGCAGGGTAAATCCACGCCATATCTGCTGGCACCCTATACCATCTGGATAGGATTTTATAATGTGTCTTACCATCTGTAGAGCTGTAAAGGGTGAGCTGGTATAGATGCGACAATTGAGTTGAGGTGAACTCCAGTCCCAAGTCCCTCTCCCAGGCTCTAATGTAAAGGGGTTTAGTTTCAGGGGCGGAGCTGCCCAGCAGGCTATACAATTCCGAAACCACATGTGGAATCGGGTCTCCCTCCGTTAAGAGGCGTTCAAACGGTGTTAAGGTGGAGATATCCCTAATCAACCGGGAGTGCTCCATAGAGAAATGGTGGAGTTGTCTATATTTCCAGAAATTCAGGTGTGGGCTCCCTTGTCTGTTCTGCAGGGCCTCATAAGGTATCAGTTTCCCATTCCTCATCAGCTTCCCACAGCTAGCAATGCCATCATCTACCCAAGGTCCAAAAAATTCCAAATGCTCTCCTGGGGAGAACCACGGGAACCATCCCAAGGGCGCAAGCGGATACACGGGGGGGACAACTGTATGGGGAGGATTTTGAATTTCGTATAATTAATTTTAAAGTTGGATATAGTCCCAAAATGTCTTAGTTCCTTCATCAAATTAGGTAGCGATATCAGGGGCTTTGTAAGGTGGAACAAGACGTCATCCACATATGCGGACAATTTATGCTCCGTATTGCCAACCATCAGGCCTTTAATATTAGGGTTTGTCTGTACCATATGCAAGAGGGGTTCCAGCACCAAAGTGAACAGTAGGGACGAAAGAGGACAGCCCTGTCGCGTGCCATTCCTAATCTAAAATTTCAAGGAGTATGTGCCTGTTAGGAAAAGACTTGCTATGGGTTAATTGCAGTTGTTTGTGGTTTCCTCTAATCCCGGATCAGCAGCAGCCCTATTTAAACTTCCTGCTTCCTGTAGCAAATGCTGTCCGTTCTACAACGTTTAGTGTGAGTTCCTTGCTTCCTGACTATCTGATACCTGTTCCTGTGACCCGGCCTGCTTGACCCTGCTCTGAATTCTGCCTGCACCGACCCCGGCTTCTACGACCACTCTACTGCCTGCTCCCTTGTACCTTGCTGCCTGAACGTTACCGACCCAGCCTGCACCCGACCATCCATCTGCCTGAACCCTTGTACCGCACCGCCCGCCAGTTACCGACCCGGACTGCCTCACGACCCTTCTGCCTGCACGAGCTCCAGCGGACATCTACCTTGCATCAGTGACTGTCCAGCCCTCGTGCCCCCCCGTGCTCCTGAGTTCCCTGTCTGCACTACCAGGGACTCACGAACCGGGGCTGCAAGAGAGGTACCCCCTGCATAAGCCAGACTCCATCACCAGGTACGTGACAGTGCCATTCACCTTGACCTGTGCACTCAGTATAGAATATAAAGCCATTATCCAGGTCAGCATCCTCTGTCCCAAACCCAGGTTTTCCAGCACCACCTGTAGATACATCCAGTTGACATGGTCAAAAGCTTTCTCCTCGTCTGTGGACAATATCAGACAGGGCGGAGAATCCCGACTGACCCGGGCCCAATGTATGAGTTGTATTGCTCTGATTGAATTATCTCTGGCTTCCCGGCCGGTAATAAAGCCTGTCTGATCTGGATGTATTATTCGAGGTATTAGATGCTTCAATCGATTCGCCAAGATTTTTGCCAGGACTTTAATGTCCACGTTGAGGAGGGATATTGGCTGGTAGCTCTGGGGCACAGTAGGGTCCTTGCCCTCTTTTGGGATCACTGAAATGTGGGCCAATAGTGCCTCTGAGGGGACTGTCTTGCCACCGGCGATTGAATTAAAGTAGTCGTACTTTGAGGTTGACAGGAGAGGAAAAAACATCTTCTAATACGGTTTAGTTAACCCGTCCAGGCCTGGGCTTTTTCCGTTGGGCAAAGAATTTATCACCGCTTCGATTTCGGTAAGGAGTAATAGGGACTTCTATGTCGGAGCACATGTCGGTGTCTATGGGGGGAAGCCCCGCAGCAGTTAGATAGTCTTGGATGGCTGTTAGTTTAACTGAATTTGTATCTGAGTTCACGTGGGAATAGAGATCATAGAGGTCTGCATAATATGCCCGAAACCCAGCAGTAATTTTGGAGGACAGGACTGAGATCTCTCCAGAGGGGGAGCGTAGATTATGAACGTGGAAACCCACTTGCTGTGTATGGAGTGCTTTCGCCACCATCTGACCGCATTTGTTGTCATGCTCATAATATTTATGAGATACGTATCTCAGGCGGTAGCCAGTGCTACTGGGTCACTGCCATGTTTATGCTGTAGCTCAGCTTTTTGTAACTCCTGGAGTACTTTTTGGAAGTCGGCTTGGTGTTCTCTTTTAAGTTAAAAGCCTAAGGAGATCAGCTCTCCCCTCACAACTGCCTTATGGCCTTCCCATACAGTGCCCTCGCTGAGACCATCTATAGTATTTTCTTTAAAGTAGTGGGTCAACAGTTCCGTCACCCCAGAGACCACTTCAGTATTGTCTAATACATTTTCAGCCACCAGGACCAGATTCTGTTGAAGCCAGGCGGAAGAGTGAGGGAGACCCAGACCGGTGCGTGGTCTGAGATCTTGATATTTTCAATAGATGCCGCCTACAGGTATTCCAGGGTAGGTTGGGCTACAAATATTAAGTCAATGCAGGTGTACTTGTCATGGACCTTAGAGTTGTAGCTAAAGTCCTTACCAGAAGGATGAAGCACTCTCCATTAGAGTTGAGCGAAACCAAACTGTAAAGTTCGGGTTCGTACCGGACTTTAGGGTGTCCGTGTCCCGAACCCGGACATTTGAGAAAAAGTCTGGGTTCGGGTTCGGGGTTCGGTATTTTTTTGCACCTTTTGAATAGCAGCAGGACAGCCAATCAACAAGCGTTTCACTTGTTTGCTCTTAGAAGCCATCACAGCCATGCCTACTAATGGCATGGCTGTGATTGGCCAGTGCATCATGTGACCCAGCCTCTATAGCCACTTTAAGAACGAGCCTCTTTTTGGAGTTCGGTGCTTACGAGTTAAAATCAGGTTTTTTTGCTATAAAATTACTAAGAACCCCCAAACATTATATATTTTTTTCTAACACCCTAGAGAATAAAATGGCGGCCATTGCAAAACTTTATGTCACACCGTATTTGCGCAGCGGTCTTACAAGCGTGATTTTTTTTGAAACAAATTGAGTTTTTTGAGTTAAAAAATAAGACAACAGTAAAATAAGGCCAATTTTTTTTCCATATTGTGAAAGATAGTGTTGCGCAGAGTAAAATGATACCCAATACGTCATGCTTCAAAATTGCGCCCGTTCGCAGAATAGCGACAAACTTTGCAACATAAAAATCTCCATTGGTGATGTTTAAAAAATTCTACAGGTTAGCATTTTTGAGTTACAGAGGAGATTTAGGGCTAAAATGATTGCTCTCGCTCTAACGATCGCGGCGATACCTCACATGTGTGGTTTGCACACCGTTTTCATATGTGGGTGGGACTTACATATGCGTTCGCTTCTGCGCGCGAGCTCGCAAGGACGGTGCGCTTTAAATTTTTTTTTTTGTTATTTAATTTACTTTTTAATTTTTATTTTTACACCGTAATTTAAAAAAATAAATTGATCACTTTTATTCCTATTACAAGAAATGTAAACATTCCTTGTAATAGAAAAAAGCATGCCAGGACCTCCTAAATATGAGATCTGGGGTCAAAAAGACCTCAGATCTCATATTTACACTTAAATGCAAAAAAAAAAAAATATATCTGTTTGAAAAAAATGACATCTCAAAAAAAATGTCCCCTTTAAGAGCATTGGGCGGAAGTGACTTGTGACGTCGCTTCCGCCCAGCCATGTCATGGAGCCGAGTGAGCGGCTTTAGCCACTCACTCGGCTCATGGACACTGGGGGGGACAGATCAGATCATCTCCGCCGCTGCCAGCGGGTCCCGTAAGCGGCGGAGATGACCGGAAAGCGGCGGGGGGGGGAAACCTCTCCCGCCGCTGATAAAAGTGATCTTGCGGTGAATCCGCCGCTAAGATCACTTTTATCTTGTGCAGAATCGCCTGCAGAAAAAAAAGATAGTGGGGTTAGGGGAGCAGATAGCTACCATAACAACGGTATTCCACTTCAAACTCATTTTACGGCGGGCAGTCCGGAAGTGGATATAAGCTGGAGTCCCGTAGTGCTGCATGTCACATCATCTCATACTAGTGTTGGGAGAGGATGCTGCTGCTGCTATGAGGGACAGATTAGCTTTCGAAAATCATTTCATACTGGTGTGGGAAGAGGATGCTGCTGCTGATGTGAGGGACAGATTAGCTTTAGAAAATCTGTTAAAAACAGTGATTTATTGGTGCTGGGTGCTAGAGGAGATTTTTAATTAAATGAAGGTGTGTTGTGTGGCGCTGTTCTCAATCTAAAAAAAAAGAAAACTAAGGCTGCTGCCCCCACTGAAAACTAGAATGAGATTCTAGTAAAAAGATAAATGCCAGTAAGTGTGGGAAATGGCGCTGCCTAAGAGGAGTCTCAAAAGATCCCCTAAACCCATATAATCAATTTAATGGATTAGGTGTAAGTGAGTAAAAGGGCTCAGTGTATTCGTGTAACTGTGATTGAAAAATATTCAGGTCAATAAGTGCATAAGTGATATTATGCCAGATAAAAAGAATTGCACTTTATAATTTATATAATTTTGCACTTTATTTGCACTGTACTGGCATTTTTTATGATAGTAACTAAGTGGAGATAATTTATTTATATAAGGATTAATTGGATACACTGGTTATACATATATATATATATATTTTATAATTTTCATATCTTTTTATCTGGCATAATATCACTTATGCACTTATTGACCTGAATATTTTTCAATCACAGTTACACGAATACACTGAGCACTTTTACTCACTTACACCTAATCCATTAAATCGATTATATGGGCTTAGGGGATCTTTTGAGACTCCTCTTAGGCAGCGCCATTTCCCACACTTACTGGCATTTAGAGGAGATTTTTGTTTGCTAGAGTACATTTTGTTTGCTAAGCAAAGTGCCTCATATAAAACCTAAGCAATTTTTCTGTTTGTTAGGTGGGCGTTTGCAGCTATTTTTGCAAGTGCATTGCACTTGCAACTGCTTGTGTGTCAGGGACACTACTTTAATCATGTGCTGTTAATTCAGTTGGCAACATTTTGGCATATTTAAATACTGCTTTTACATTGCAGTTAGACAAATTTTATTTATTTTTTTATTTTTTTGTGCAAAATATTACATTTGCGGCCAGCGGGGCATTTCTTGCACAAAAATAAAAAGTGCATCTACATTGCTGGTTTAAAAAAAACCAAAATATTCTAAATACTACATTTGCGGCCAGCGGTGAATTTCTTGCACAAAAATAAAAAGTGCGTCTACATTGCTTGTTTAAAAAAAAAAAATATTCTAAATACTACATTTGCAGCCGGCGGTGCATTTCTTGCACAAAAATGAAAAGTGCGTCTACATTGCTGGTTTAAAAATAAAAGAATAATAATTTATTATTCATTTATTATTATTATTAATAAATGGTGCTACATAGTACATTTGCACATTGCTGTGCATTTCTTGCACAAAAATAAAAAGTGCCTCTACATTGCTGGTTTAAAAAAAAAAAAAAATTCGAAATACTACATTTGCGGCCAGCGGTGCATTTCTTGCACAAAAATAAAAAGTGCGTCTACATTGCTGGTTTAAAAAAAAAATATTCTAAATACTACATTTGCGGCCAGCGGTGCAATTCTTGCACAAAAATAAAAAGTGCCTCTACATTTCTGGTTTAAAAAAAAAAATATTCTAAATACTACATTTGCGGCCAGCGGTGCATTTCTTGCACAAAAATAAAAAGTGCGTCTACATTGCTGGTTTTAAAAAAAAAGAATATTAATTCATTATTCTTTTTTTTTATTATTATTAATAAATAGTGCTACATAGTACATTTACACCTTGCTGTGCATTTCTTGCACAAAATTAAAAAGTGCGTCTACATTGCTGGTTTAAAAAAAAAGAATAATATTTTATTATTTTTTTTTTATTATTAATAAATAGTGCTACATAGTACATTTGCACCTTGCTGTGCATTTCTTGCACAAAATTGCACATTGCCGGTTTAAAAAATAATATAAATTTGTGCTAAATAGTACATTTGCGTCCAGAATGAGGAGAGCGTCAAATCAGGGACGTGGTCATGGTGCTGCTGGTGTTGGTGGTGTTGGTGAAGCTCCTGTTGCAAGGAGAGGACGTGGTCGATCTGTGCCAGCTACACGCATCAGTGAAACACCTTCTTCAGGTGCGAGTAGCCGACATAACCTTCACCGGTATATGGTAGGCGCGAATGCCTCTCAATGAATGGTGAGGCCAGAACAAGTACAGGCGATAGTAGATTGGGTGGCTGAAATGCCTCCAGTTCCTTCACATTGTCTCCCACCCGGTCCCTTGCTGAAAGCT
The DNA here is from genome assembly GCA_018402905.1 of Glandirana rugosa. Taxonomy (NCBI): domain Eukaryota; kingdom Metazoa; phylum Chordata; class Amphibia; order Anura; family Ranidae; genus Glandirana; species Glandirana rugosa. The sequence goes on from BLSH010279289.1 coordinate 27,891, forward strand.
CAGAGTTGGCTCCTGAACCCCATGGCCATCTGTCTTTCACCTCAGCCCCTTGTAAATCAGCCAAGCAGTCTGAGCCCCAAGTCATGCAGCAGTCTCTTATGCTTTTTGATGACTCTGCTGGTGTGCTTTCCGTGGGCCATCCACATAGCGCTGACCCAGAAGTGGAAGGCATTGAGTGCACCGATGCCCAACCACTTCTGTTTCAGGATGAGGACATGGAAACACCACCGCAGCACGTCTCTGATGATGACGAAACACAGGTGCCAACTGCTGCAGCTTTCTACAGTGTGCAGACTGACAAGGAGGGCAGTAGTGAAGAGTGGGTGGAAGATGATGTGGAGGATGATGAGGCCCTAGACCCCACATGGAATGAAGGTCATGCGAGTGACATGTGCAGTTTGGAGGAAGAGGTGGTGGTCGCACAGAGGCACCAGCACAGCAAAAGCGGAAGCAGGTTGCAAAAGCGGAGTGACCGTCCCCTAGACAGTACGCCTGCTACTACCCATCGCACCCAGGGACCTAGCACACCAAAGGCAGCTCAAAGGAGTTCCCAGGCATGGCAGTTCTTCAGACAATGTGCTGACGACAAGACACGAGTGGTTTGCACGCTGTGCAATCAGAGCCTGAAGCGAGGCATAAATGTTCTAAACCTGAGCACAACCTGCATGACCAGGCATCTATATGCAAAGCACGAGCTGCAGTGGAATAAGCACCTCAAAATCCAAGAAAGGTCTCGGGCTCCTCCTGCTTCCTTTTCTGCTGCTGCCTCGGCCTCTTCCTCCAACTGTACAGTGCCAGTGTCACCTGCCACCCAGCCAACAGATGATGTGACAGCAACGTCACCATGTCCGCCACCGTCCCCAAGCATTTCCACATGGTCCAATGGAAGCTTACAGTTGTCCATCTCCCAAACACTGGAGAGAAAGAGGAAATACCCCCAACCCACTCGCGATCCCTGGCCCTGAATGCCAGCATTTCAAAATTCCTGGCATTTGAAATGCTGTCATTCCGTCTGGTGGACACGGACAGTTTTAAAAACCTGATGGCGGTGGCTGTCCCACAGTACGCGGTTCCCAGCTGCCACTACTTTTCCAGATGAGCCATCCCTTCCCTGCACAAACAAGTCGGGGACAAGATCAAGTGTGCACTGCGCAATGCCATCTGTGGCAAGGTCCACATAACCACTGATACGTGGACCAGTAAGCACGGGCATGGACACTATATCTCGCTAACTGCACACTGGGCAAATGTAGTGGCCGGTGGGCCTGAGGCGGATAGCAGTTTGGCCCATGTCCTTCCGCCACCGAGGATTGCAGAGCATTTCTCTTTGCCTCCTCCTCCTACTCCGCTTCCTGCTCTTTACCACCTCCTCATCCGGTCGGCGTAACACCTGCACCACCAACTTCAGCACATCCAGGGGGAAACGACAGCAGGCTGTTTTAAAACTGATATGTTTGGGGGATAAACCCCACACTGCGCAGGAGCTGTGGACGGGCATTGAACAACAGACCGACGAGTGGTTGTTGTCACTGAGCCTCAAGCCTGGCCTGGTAGTGTGCGATAATGGTAAAATTCTCATAGCAGCTCTGTGCCTAGCCGGTTTGACACACATCCCTTGCCTGGTGCATGTGCTGAATTTGGTGGTGCAGAAATATGTCTGTGCATGCTTTTGGCGTTCTCACCCTTCTGCTACTCGTCTGTCCGCGCTGCAGCGGAACCTCGGCCTTCCCGCTCACTGCCTCCTATGCGACGCGCCCACAAGGTGGAACTCCACCTTGCACATGCTGGAGAGACTGTGCGAGCAGCAGCAGGCAATAGTGGAGTTTCTGCTGCAGCACGCACGGGTCAGTCGCTCTGCGGAACAGCACCACTTCATCATCAACGAGTGGGCCTCCATGCGAGACCTGTGTACCATTATTGCGGTGTTTTGAGTACTCCACCAACATGGCCAGTGCCGATGACGCTGTTCTCAGCGTTACTATCCCACTTCTAGGTCTCCTTGAAAAAACACTTTGGGCGATGATGGAAGAGGATATGGCACAGGAGGAAGAGGAGGAGGAAGGCCAGTCATTTACAAGTGGCTCGGAGGGTGGGTTCCTGCACCAGCATAGGCCAGGTAAAAAATTTTCAAGCCAGGGCACAGTTCTGGAGGATGAAGAGGACGAGGATGATGAGGAGGAACCGTGTTCACAGCAAGGTGGCACCCAACGCAGCTTGTGGGCATCACTGGAGCGTGGCTGGGGGGATACAGAGGACACAGATGATATACCTCCCACAGAGGACAGCTTGTCTTTGCCTCTGGGCAGCCTTGCACACATGAGCAACTACATGCTGCAGTGCCTGCGCAACGACAACCGAGTTGCCCACATTGCAACTTGTGCTGATTATGGATGGCCACCCTGCTGGATCCCCATTAAAAGGACAACGTGCCGTCCTTAATTCCCTCACTGGAATGTGATCGGAAGATGCGCGACTACCAGCGCACGCTGGTAGACGCGCTACTGAGGGCATTCCCAAATGACACCAGGGGCTCAGTGGAAGCACAAGGTGAAGGCAGAGGAGGAGGAAGAGGTCACCAATGCAGCTGCGGCACCGCCAACACCTCAGAAGGCAGGGTTAGCGTGGCCTAAATGTGGAAAAGCTTTGTCAGCAGTACCCCACAACAAACAGCACCACCAGCTGATAGGCAACGTCTTAGCAGGAGGCAGCATTTCAGCAACATGGTGGAACAGTATGTGTGCACACGCCTACTGACTTATGGGTCTGCCCCATTCAACTTCTGGGTCTCCAAATTGGGCACATGGCCTGAGCTTGCCCTTTATGCCTTGGAGATGCTGACCTGCCCTGCAGCCAGTGTATTGTCTGAACGTGTGTTTAGCACGGCAGGGGGCGTTATCACAGACAAGCGCAGCCGCCTGTCCACAGCCAACATGGACAAGCTAACGTTTATTAAAATGAACCAGGCATGGATCCCACAAGACTTGTCTGTACCTTGTGCAGAATCAACATTTATACCGGCCTCACACAGCCATTGGTATACTTAAGTGAACTTATTCTTTTTTTTTTTTTTAATATGTCTCAATATTTTGGGGGCTACCCCAATATAGAAAAAAAAACCAAACAAACAAAAAACAGTGTTGGCTACCTCCTTCACCGCCACTTCCATCTACACCGCCACTTCCATCTACACCGCCACTTCCATCTACACCGCCACGGTCACCGCCTCCTCAACCTCCTACTCCACATCCTCCTCCATTTTTTATTTGTTTTATGTGATTTTAAGTTATTTCCCTATCCACATTTGTTTGCAGGGCACTTGTCCTACTCTTACCCCCATTTTGCTTCCTTTTGCAGCCCTCTTGCCTTTTCCTGGACTTTTTTAGAGCCATTTTAGTGCTGAAAAGTTCGGGTCACCATTGACTTCAATGGGGTTCGGGGTCAAGTTCGGGTCAAGTTCAGGGCCGAACTTGAAATTTTTCACGAAGTTTGGCCCGAACATCCAGGTGTCCGCTCAACTCTAGTCAGCAGCCCTGCTCTCATCACTCCCCCAGCCTGTCAGCTCCCTGCTCTGTGTGTGTCTTCGCGCCCAAATTGAATGGGCTGCCCAAAGCGCAACAAACAAGCCAAAAGAACCTCCTGCATCTTTTCAGGTATGAGCTTTGCATGTTTGCTTGCTGAGTTTGAAGTGCCATTACCAATTAATGGTACCACAAAAGCAATGCACTTTTTTTGCACGTTTCTATGCGCACTTCTGTTCACACTCCTGGAATGCACAGCTATGAATGAGCTCTCACACCTGTTTTTTTCTTTTAGTCTATTTAATTGAGATTCTAAAAGGAAAATGGGAATATAAATTTCAAAGTGAGCAATAAAACAGCCAGAATATATCTCATGATGTCAGTCACTAAACAGTATAAACCTATTATACTCCATATACAACTGAAATGTAGGCAGAATGAGATTGATTTCCTAAAACTGGTACACATAGAATTTGGTGCAACTGCACATAGTAACCAATGAGCTTCCAGGTTTTATTGGCCAACTTAATTGAACAAACTGAAGTTAGAAGCTGATTGATTACTATGCACAGTTGCACCAAATTCTATGTTCATCAGTTTTAGTAAATCTCCCCCAGTGATTTATCTTTACTTTCAATAATCAAAATTCCAACAAATACAGGTTATAGGTTTTTTCCTTATCAAATATCGGCATTCTTTCTAATAACATATCTTATCTAATATAAACAAAATGAAAATCTGGGTGATAGCTAGCTAGAGGCAGCTATTAAATGTTAAGATCTACGGTATATCATATGTATAGATCAGAAACCTTACATGTTTTTCAATACAAAGATATTGTTGTGGGAATTCAACTATATCCCTATTAGAAGTAATTATTTTCTTTATTTATTTGACTGTGTTCATCTTAGGAGAAAAAGAAAAACTAAGAGATCCACTCAAAAAAAGGCCATATTTGCTTAAAAAAAGTCATGTTTAAAATGCACAGGAATGTGCTTTGTAAATGTTTATGCGCTCCAGTGGCTTTGGGAATTTTAAGCTGGAAGAGCACAGCAAAAGAAAACGGAGTGGAGAGCCAGGTTGAGTTACCTGTCAAAGTAACATAACCAGCTCTCCTCCAAACATGAAGCTCCACCAGCTACATACTATAGATTGTTGTTTATGAATAGGAAGGGTCATGGTGCGCATATCACAGTGGTTTATAACAGATAATAGATAGATGGTCACAACACAGACAGGTTTAAGCTGAACTCCAGGGAAATAAGAAAAAACACCCATGCAGAGGGGCTCCACCATCACTGTTAAGCCTCGTACACACGGTGCAACGGTCGTACGACCGAAGGGCTCAAATCGTATGTTGGCTGTTGTATCTAGCATACTGACATGCACTACGCGATCGTACGACCAAGCTGAACGTAGTGACGGGTTATGAACGTATAAAGAGAAAGTTCAGGTGCATGTAATTAACATCCGGCCGTTCCTGACTTCTGAGCATGCATGTTTTGCACAATACAACTTGTTGGACCACGATACGACGATACAATGATATGACCGCTTGTTGGTACTACCAAAGTTTTCTAGTTTGCTCATACAACTCCAGTTGTACGACCGTCGTACCTCGTCTGTTCTAATCATGCGTACTAACGATCGATTTTGCATACACCGGTCGTTTGTAGGACCTGTTGTATACGACCGTCGAACAGTGTGTACGAGGCATAAGAATGAAATGCTACTTTTTGTCTAGGGTACGCTTAAAAGAAATTTTAACTACCATATCCCTTGCTCCCACAGGCATCCTTTCTCCATGTCACCAGTTTCTGAAGTGTCTCCTCTTCAGCACTTCATCCTCTTCAGCATTCCCTGGAGTTGAGTTTTAATTCTACACATGATACAAGTTGTGTCTGATAATTCTAGGAGATGCTTTTTTATAGACGACTAGCACATTTTTCTGAGATTGTGTCTTCATAGCTAGTTTTCTATTAACTTTGCTTACTGTAATAGACACTGGACCCACACATCTAAAGGACACAAATTAAATTACCCAACATGTGCCTTTGTTTTTTTTTTGGTAATACCCAATATTTCCCATGGACATTGTATACCAGTCAGTCTTGCCTTAGCATCATCTAGCAGTGTAGTTACTGTATTTGGTAGTGTAAGTTCTCTAGGGAACAAGCGGTTCGGGCCAAATAGGAGTTCGGCCCTGAATATTGCCCCTTTGGGTGTTCGCCAAACACATCAACGTGGGGACAAGGTGCTTTGGGGTGCCCTGCCTTTCTCCTTTTCCTGGCCTGCCAGGCTACATACTTGAATATGGGTCTGGTATGGATTTGGGGGGGGGGGGCACACATTTTTTTAAAATTATGGTGTGGGGTTCTATTAGAAATCCATACCAGACCTAAAGGACCTGGTATGGATTAGGGAAGACCCCCACGCCGTTTCTTTCTACTGCAGGAAATGTTTTTTTTGCAGCCGGGAAAATCTATTTAAATGTCATTTACTTTCTTTATACATGTAAGCTTTGCTACAGCAAGTTCTATACACAGTACAGATGCACCACCACTTTACAGGCAGACTAAGGGGACCCCCCCCCCGGGCACTATATTTAAAGGGATTTTTAAATTCAATTGTTTCACCTTAAGTATCATAAAAATCGCTGCTCCTTTAAAAACAATAAGGTGGCATTGCTACTATTTATGCTGATATGGAAACAAGATACTTAGTCTTTACCACTCCTCCTTACTTATACTATGGTTGTTATTACTTTTTCTGCACCTTATGCTTGCTTGTTGCCAATTTCATTTTGTGACAATATAATAAATTTAATGGACAAGATAGTGATGTCCTCACAGGGTAGTACTGTGAACACCAAAGAAATGCATTATGCCACATCCTAATATTTGTCAAGGAAAATCAGAAATGAAGAAAGAATGGACTTTGTAGGCACAATTAAAAGTGTTTACAGTCTTTATTGAAGCAAAACATAAACTATAGGGTAATATATTTTTTTCTACAATAAAAACGTAAAAATGTAAAACGCTTTTAATAATATATTAACCTTGCTTTTACTGACTTGCATTACGCCTGTTTCTTTGACAAAGTATTACTGCTGACTGCCAAGTGTTGCCTCCAGTGATTTTTGGTGCTAGTGTATGCTTGTACATTCAACCTAGCGTGTCAAAGGGGCTGAGGTTCTTGAGAAGGTTAAGGCAAAGATTAAGGGACCCATTCTATCCAAGGCTCCTACTGGGGTAGCACTACACCTGAAAAGACGCCAGTATAAAGTTGATATACTGCACTGTGTTTAAAGTGTGCATATCCTTACGTAATATTGTTATATTAACCCAAGCATTTTGGGAAAAAACTATTCCCGACCCTGTGCTAGACACAATTCATATACAACTAGAGATAATTGCCTTACTAATGATTCCCTACCACTTTCATATCCTGGTATTTTTGTATATGGAACATATGACACGCCCCTTGCCTCCTCACTTAAGGGCGGAGCCATGAACAGGCAAATTTTCAATGTTTGAATAGTACTACTATAAAAACTGACATTTTGGAATGATTAAAACAGTGTTTCTCAAACTTTTTTGTCTTGCAGCGCACCAAAAAGATCAAAAAATGTTCACGCCACACCTGAAATGATTTAACAATTTTTTGGCGAAGTACTTATTGATAAGACAAACATGTAACCTCTTATGCGCCCTGGGCGCTGGATGGAGAGGATGTGGGGGCACTGGATCCGTCTGTCATCTGTGGACCATGGATGGACAGTCCAAGGTGTGTATTGAAGTCTCAGAAGGTAAAATGCGGGCTTTAGAAGGCTGCAGGCTCTGAAAAGAGGTAGAAGGAACTCTGTGCAAACATAGAACAGAAAAAGAGCAGCACCAATCTAAGTGCAGCAGTATAAAAACATCTTTATTAATCACTTCAATACAGGACACTTATACACCCTTCCTGCCCAGACCAATTTTCAGCTTTCAGTGCTCTCACACTTTGAATGACAATTACTCTCTCATGCTACACTGTACCCAAACAAAATTTTTATAGTTTTTTTCACACACATAAAGCTTTATTTTGGTGGTATTTAATCACATCTGGGTTGTTTATTTTTTGTGACATAAGTGAAAAAACAGCAAAAGTAAAAAAACACACCTTTTTTTAGTTTCTATGATAGAATTTTGCAAATGTCATTTTTGTTCATAAATTTGAGCCAAAACTTATACTGCTTCATATCTTTGGTAAAAATAACCCAAATAAATGTATATTATTTGGTCTGTGTGAAAGTTATGGAGTATACGGCAATCATTGAAAATTAATCACACCTGATGTACTGACGGCCTATCTCATTTCTTGAGGCCCTGAAAAGTAGGAAAGTACAAATACCCCCCAAATGACCCCTTTTTGAAAAGGTAGACAGTCCAAGGTATTTAGTAAGAGGCAGGGTGAGTTTTTTGAAGTTGTAATTTTTTTCCCACAATGCTTGGGAAAATGAAGAAATTATTATTATTTTTTTACACAAAATTGTCATAACAAGTTATTTCTCTCACACAGCATATGCATACTTCCAATTACACACAAAATACATTCTGCTACTCGTCCCGACTATGGCGATACCACATGTGTGAGACTTTTACAAAGCCTGGCCACATGCAGAGGTCCAACATGCAGGGAGCCCCATCAGGCATTCTAGGAGCATAAATTACACATAAAATTTACTAACAACCTACTACACTTTTGAAGGACCTGGAGCACAAGGACAATGGATTTACCCACAACATGACCCCATTTTGGAAAGCAAACACCCCAACGTATATTCTATGAGGCATTATGAGTCTTTTTAATGGTTCATTTTTTCCCACATGTCTTCGGAAAACATGGAAAGAAAATAAAAACATATATTTTTTTTTTTTACACAAAGTGGTCAGTTTATAAGATTTTTCTAACACATAGCAAAAATGGCCCCCCAAAATACATTCTGGTACTTGTCCTGAGTATGGCGATACCACATGTGTGAGACTTTTACACAGCCTGGCCACATACAGAGGTCCAACATTGAAGTAGTACCTTCAGTCGTTCTAGGAGCATAAATTACACATCTAAAATAACTCCTACCTATCACACTTTTGAAGTTCCTGGAGCATCAGGTCAATGGAATTACCCACAAAATGACCCTATTTTGCAAAGCAAACACTCCAATGTATATTTTATGAGGCTGGTGACAGGTACTCGGGTGCTCTGATGGGCTGGTGGCAGGTACTTGTGTACTCTGATAGGCTGGTGACAGGTACTTGGGTACTCTGAGGGGCTGGTGACAGGTACTTGGGTACTCTGAAGGGTTGTGACAGGTACTCGGGTACTCTGATGAGCTGGTGACAGGTACTCTGGTAATCTAAGGGGTTGGTGACAGGTACTTGGGTACTCTGATGGGCAGGTGACAGGTACTTGGGTACTCTGATGGGCTGTTGACAGGTATTCAGGTATTCTGAAGGGCTGGTGACAGGTACTTGGGTACTCTGGTGGGCTGGTGACAGGTACTCGGGAACTCTGATGGGCTGGTGACAAGTACTTTGGTACTCTGATGGGCTGGTGACAGGGTACTCAGGTGCTCTGATGGGCTGGTGACAGGTACTCGGGTTCTCTGATGGGCTGGTGACAGGTACTCGGGTACTCTGATGGGCTGATGACAGGTACTCTGATGGGCTGGTGACAAGTACTCAAGTACTCTGATGGGCTGGTGACAGGTACTTGGGTACTCTGATGGGCTGGTGACAGGTACTCGGGTACTCTGATGCGCTGATGACAGGTACTCGGGTACTCTGATGGGCTGCTGACAGGTACTCGGATACTCTGATGGGCTGCTGACAGGTACTCTGATGGGCTGGTGACGAGTACTCGAGTACTCTGATGGGCTGGTGGCAGGTACTCGAGTACTCTGATGGGCTGGTGAAAGGTACTCGGGTACTATGGTGGGCTGGTGACAGGTACTCGGGTACTCTGATGGGCTGGTGACAGGTGCTTGGGTACTCAGATGGACTGGTAACAGGTACTCAGATACTCTGGTGGACTGGTGACAGGTACTCGGGTACTCTGATGGGCTGGGGACAAGTACTTGGGTATTCTGATGGGCAATTGACAGGTACTCGGGTACTCTGATGGGCTGGTGACAGGTACTCGGGTACTCTGATGGGCTGGTGACAAGTACTCGGGTTCTCTGATGGGCTGATGACAGGTACTCGAGTACTCTGATGGGCTGGTGACAAGTACTCGGGTACTCTGATGGGCTGGTGACAAGTACTTGGGTTCTCTGATGGGCTGGTGACAGGTACTCGGGTACACTGATGGGCTGGTGACAGGTACTCTGATGGGCTGGTGACAAGTATTCAAGTACTCTGATGGGCTGGTGACAAGTACTTGGGTACTCTGATGGGCTGGTGACAGGTACTCGGGTACTCTGATGCGCTGGTGACAGGTACTTGGGTACTCTGATGGGCTGGTGACAGGTACTCTGATGGGCTGGGGACGAATACTCGAGTACTTTGATGGGCAATTGACAGGTACTCGGGTACTATGATGGGCTGGTGACAACTACTCAAGTACTCTGATGGGCTGGTGACAGGTACTCGGGTACTCTGATGGGATGGGGACAGGTATCCGGGTAATCTGATGGGATGGTGACAGGTACTAGGGTACTCTGAAGGGCTGGTGACAGGTACTCTGGTACTCTGGTGGCTGGTGACAGGTACTCGGGAACTCTGATGGGCTGGTGACAGGTACTCGGGTACTCTGATGGGCTGGTGACAAGTACTTGGGTTCTCTGATGGGCTGGTGACAGGTACTCGGGTACTCTGATGGGCTGGTGACAGGTACTCTGATGGGCTGGTGACAAGTACTCAAGTACTCTGATGGGCTGGTGACAGGTACTCGGGTACTCAGATGGGCTGGTGACAGGTACTCGGGTACTCAGATGGGCTGGTGACAGGTATTTGGGTACTCAGATGGATGGTGACAGGTACTTTGATGGGCTGGTGACAGGAACCCTTTATTACTGGTGGGGCAATCAGTGTGCTTGGTGTATACCGTAACGAGCTGTTACCGTAATGTCCTCCTCACACACGAACAGTGTGCGAGGAGGAGAACCCGGTAACAGCTTGTTAGCGCTTACGGTTTACACCAAGCATGGAAGTGTTTAAGAAGACAAATGGCAACTCACAAGATAAAAGCGTTTTCAGCGCATGTATGCCAAAAGGCCTTATGTAGAGGTTCATCCACTCCTTTAGGAGGACGGACTGCAGGCGGAGAACACTGGTTGAACGCTGGCTCTGGCAAAGCTGGTGGCTTACAGCACTTCCAGAGCCTCAGATGGGGTGCAGGGTGGAGTGGGAGGTGCTCGCGTTCAGAGCATTCTGATTGCCTGAAGAAGGAGCATGGATGCTCCGAACGCGAGCACCTCCCACTTCCCCGCCTGCAGCCCGTCCTCCTAAAGGAGTGGATGAACCTCTACGTAAGGCCTATTGCCATACATGCGCTGACAACGCTTTGATCTTGTGAGTTACCATTTGTCTTTTTAATAAAGATATTTTTATACTGCTGAACTTAGATTGGCGCTGCTCTTTTTCTGTTCCAAGAACGTATTTATATTCACATATGTATTTCATTTTAAATTTAATGTGAAGTATGTGAATGCTTTCGAGAGCAAATCAATTGAAGGGATTGTAATCTTCTTTGTACTTTTGCTTGCTTCCTTGCTTTTCATTTAACAGTTTCTCCTTCAGAGTTCATGACTAGAGTTGAGCAAACCTCTGGAAGTTCGGGTTCTGCTGGTCCGGCCGAACTTCGGGACAAAGTCCGGGTCCGGGTCCGGACGTAACCCAAACGATCGCACGGACAACGAACCCCATTGAAATCAATGGGGACCCGAACTTTTAGGCACAAAAATGGCTGTAACAAAGTCCTGGAAAGCCCTAGAGGGCTGCAAACGTGAACGGGATGGGAATGGGGGTAAAATGAAGGAAAACGTCGGGAGATCCCGAAAGGTCCTGAAACAATGTCGGTAAAAACACGGATTTTCAAGCCCAGGGGTAACTAAAGTTACCCCAAGCAACAGGCACGCTAGCAAACCCAATGCAGGCCTGGGCCTGGGCCTGAAACAGGGCTTCAAGCCGGCCTGGTCGTCTTGGGCTTGAAGGTCTCCAAACGAGTTGAGATCAGTACTTGAGACTTCCTCTTTGACAATTTACTTTTCGTTCCTTCGTTCGTTTTCATGT
>BLSH010279289.1:67257-81064 GCA_018402905.1 Glandirana rugosa
TGCGGGTAGAAACTTTATGAAGGTGGGAAGTTTACAGAATGACTTCGACTCTCAGAGTAGTAGCATGACACGAACTTCAGAGGACACCAATAGACACCGAAAATGCGGAGACAAGTGTTCTTAGAAGTAGTGGTGTACAAAAAGGTACGTGCGTGATTGTGACAACAGACGGTAGAACTAATTGTCAGAGACCTGACCGGGTGCTGTACACACTTTGGGTAGTCATTATCCTTCGTGAACGGTTAATAATGACACACATCGTCGTAGGGAAAAATATGGGAAAAACATGTGGTGATGAAGATTCTTGTGAACAGAGGCGTAAAAGCCACAGATAACCACAGGAGACTTCAAGCACAGTACGATGATGAGACTCTCAGCTTCAGTAAGACATTTGAAGGGTGGAAGTATTTCAAAGATGGGCGTATGTACAATCCCAGCCTTGGTGGTTCCCAGCCCACAGCAGTCATTCCTGTGAACATTCAGCATGTTGGAATGCCTGATCCTGGATAATAGGCACATAACCTGTTGTGAAATTGCACAAGAGATGAATCTTTCTGTGTGAATGGTGAACACAATCATTCACGAACATTTGCATTTTTGAAAAGTATACTCAGTACCAAGACAGCTTTCCGCTTTTGACCAGCACCGGAGAGTTGAAGTTTGCACTGCATTGAAGGAGCATCTTGACAGGGAACGCAAGGGTTTTCTGTATCACATCATTATGTGTGATGAAACCTGGGCACATCCTTTCACTCCAGAGTCAACCGAGCATCAAAGCAGTGAAAGCATGCGGATTCAACACCACCAAAAATAAATTTGCAATTGCAGTTAAAGTGATGGCAAGTGTTTTCTGGGACAAACGTGGCATTATTCGTATGGATTTTCTACCCCGTAGTGCCACTATCAACAATGAATATTCTGAGTTATGTGTCTGCGGTTTGATCACTAAGGGCGTCCTGTTTCTCCTGGACAATGTACAAGCTCATACTGCTCACCGCACTACGTGCACATTAAAGCTACTCGGTTGGGAGGTATTGCCACATCTCCCTTACAGCCCGGATTTCACTCCAAGTGATTTCCACCTGTTTGGACCCCTAAAAGACTTCCTCAGAGGTCAGCGTTTCAGTACTGATGACTAAGTGAAGCAGGCTGTCCTAGGATGGATGAGGCCTACTGACAAATCTTTCTATGCCAAAGCTTTAGTTAAACACTGGGATAAGTGTATAAATGTAGCAGGGGTATATGTTGAAAAATAAATGCAGTTTCCACTCCTTGAACTTTGTATATAATCTCAAAAGTCCCTGTTTCACTTGAAAGCCCCTCATACATTGATCATCCAGAGGGGATTGTTGTTTTCTTTCTCCTCAATAAAAATTAGGTTAGTCTTTAAATTATAAATTACAGGCCATCCTTAGCAAGTGTGTACTCTGGAAGCATATTTAGCCATGGAAGAGTTTTCTTCTACAATTAACTTTGCTTACATACAGCAGCAACACCCAAATCTGATCAATTTCAGCTTTAAAAAAGGCTTGTGTTTAGGTAATTTTAACAGTGACACATTTTTAAAAAAAATCGAGATATTGTTAATTGAGATTCTGCAGACGATACAGCAGCGTAAAATTGGCCAAGCGGCATTACAATTTTTATGAACACGACTAGGTCCAAATGTACTAGAGACACAGGGCATGGGCAGTTGTTTTAGTACAAGAAATACGATTCTGCAGGTGATACAGCATTTTAACATTGGCCAGGGGCTGGGCAGTTTTGATCACAAAATATAGGACTAACCAGTGTATGCTCAACTTTTATGTTTTTATTATGGGGATTGGGGGAGGGGATTGTAGTGAATGCATGCAACATGCTGTGAACAAAGCTCATCTCCAAAGACAGATGGTAAGCAACAAGTGAATGCTACACTTTGAGCACCCAAACTAAAAGAAAGACCCTATCATCACAAAATAAAAGAAATCAAAACCTGAAAATGCCACACAACCTAACTAACCTTTATATCTCCCTAAATGTTTGTTGTAGAGCAAGGGAAAGTACATCCCTGTTCTTCTGAAGGCGATATTAGCTGATGAGACGTTATTTTGGGTGAATTTATGAAAAGAAATATAGGTGGGAAGACCCTGGCAATTGCCCTTCTGTTTGCTTTGGCTGTATGTTTTAGCAAAAGTAAGAGTGTGCTATGCTTGGGAAATGAAAATGTTCACTTTAAGGATGAAAAAGGCATTTGTAGGCAATATATCGCAATCGCAACAGGTACTCATTTTATAACAATACCTTTTTTTTAAATCATGCAGTAAGTCTTACGGAAGTTTTTTTTTTTTTCAATTCTCAATACTTGAATGTCTGTTTGTCATAGAGAAAAATTACAGCAACATTTTAAATATCAGGTGTCCTATTTTGAAAGACTGTAGGGGTAATTACCATTATTACTGCTAATGCTGATATGAACCAATCATCATTTTGTTCACTAAATAACTGTTGTGTCACAGGAAAATTATCCTTAATGTCTTTGTATAGCAACGTAAATGGATGTAATTGAAGGGCTAATAGTTCTTTTAGTGGCCTAGAAAATTATCTACGTTGTAACATCTAATACACATGTTCTAAACTGTTTTTGTTTTTACCATCCATCAATGCTTATGGTAAAGTATCTATGATCTGTTCTTGCATGCTTGTAATTATTTTACTGAAAAAAGAGCAAAGAGTATGTTTTCAAGACATTATGTAATTGCTTACAAACTTTTAAAAGCCTATGTATTTTGTGGTTTATCTGTTTTTGCTATCGCTTTAGCCTTTAGTTAAGAAATGAAGTTACAAGTTAATGAAATAATGTTTACATACCTCCCACTTTTTTAACTTGACAAAGAGGGAAACAACAAGCATAGAATGTGGCACTATGCCTGTCATGGCAAAGACTTGGTGTGGGTACAGTACTGAAAAGTGAGCATGACCATATGGGTATGGTTTACAGATTTACATGCAGCATCTTTGATATGAGTCCCACTGAAGCCAGTGCATGCTTTAGGTTTGTAATTTTGATGATGATTTAAAGTAGAACTCCAGGAAAAAAATAAAAGTTTTTTGACTTTGACTGTTGTGTACAGATATGTTACCTGTAATACTGTTATCCTAGCTTGATGCCTGCTAAACAAGGTAATAAAACCTAGTTTATTCATGCTGGATTCTACTGTCAACAGTGATCTTCCAGTGACCAGTATTGCCATTAGCAACATGGTTTAGATTTACAATAGCCAATAATCACTTAAAAGTGATTATTACCCAATATTGACATAACAATATAACCAGTGGTGCCATTAGAAGAACATGGTTTAGTACTAAAATAAGCAATTTTCACTTAAAAAAAACAATTATTACACAATATTGTAAAGCAATAAAAAAAAAAATATATAATACCAAAACAAACTAGAAAAAAAGAGAACATGTGATATATCAATCACTATATTTTGGCCTTCCTCAGGTAGCTGTTCCTATTCAAATTCACTCATTTGTTCAGACTAAATTCCTAAAATTAGCTTCTAGACCAATGGTGAACTATGTATGGTGATTTATCAGGGGTTCACCTATAATAGAAATATGTAGTACTACAGAAGACCATCATACTACAGGGGACATTCAAAACTTGCAGACATACTACAGAAGATATTCAGAGATCATGGACATTTCACATATAGGGTTAGAGAGTAATGCTCCATAAGACCACCATGGGGACATGTTACATGAGATAGGACCACATTTTGGGCATCAGGAGTCTAGCCACTTCAATACCGGGCATTTTCACCCCCTTCTTGCCCAGGCCAATTTTCAGCTTTCAACGCTGTCGCATTATGAATGACAATTGTGCAGTCATGCAACCCTGTACCCAAACAACATTTTTATAATTTTGTTCCCACAAATAGAGCTTTATTTTGGTGGCATTTGATTACCACTGGGTGTTTTATTTTTTGCTAAACAAATAAGAAAAGACCGAAAATTGTGAAAAAAAAAGTTTCTCTTACTTTCTGTTATAAAATTTTGTAAATAAGTAGGCGCATGCGCGGAGCCCAGCGGAGCGGTCATGCTTTGCTGAAGCTCCGATAGATGTGAACGGCCGGAGCACGATCTACACCCACAAAAGCACCATACTCCACAGGACCGGGCACGGGAATCCTTGGTGATCCAGAGGACCAGGGGAATCGCCCATTCATGGCGCACGGAGGCGGTAAAACAACCGGCAAATCCTCCCCTATAATAGAGGCCCTGAATCGCAGCGCTCCCAAAATGGCGGCGGCACACACATCACAGGCCGCAACACAGCCCGCAGCATCCGGAGGATGCAACAACAACTCGGCTCGCAAACAACTCAACGCCCTGCCTGGGCTCCCTGGGGACACGGACACAGACTTTCCAGATGAACCTGAACAAGGTATGTCCCCCATAATCATTCAGCAGTTCGAAAGAATGCTGCATAAGGCTCTGAAACAAACATCAGAGCACATCACCAGCAGTTTTTTTTATTTTTTTAAATAAACTTTATTTGATTTTACAGTCTTACAAATATACCCCAAATTGGGGTTGAAATACAAAAAGAATTACACACATATAATTTTGCATAGTAACATTAATTTGGCAATAGAGTTACAGCAGATATGTGAAATGGTTTTTGTGGCACTTCCAATGTTGTTGGATACGGGTACAAAATCGTATGCTTCAATTATGAGGTTGCGGTCTTATGTGTGATAGTTAGAGCTTGTTTTAACAGAATTTCTTGTTCTACTTGTCTGTGCCCTTAATTGTATGATTATGGGGGGACTTCTCTGAGTGGGAAGGATTTTCATTAGTTAGAAGGGGGTTTTCTTCAATCATTTCCTCGTAATACATGTGTGAGGATGGAAGCGTTAAGCCCTTGTTGGAACGTCAAGGTAAGGGTTAAGGTGAGGATCAAGTGAGAGATGACTGGTGTTAGTGGCTCACTTCTTATTTTTTTTGGCATTGGATTTTAAGTCTTCCTAAGGATTGTGTTAGATCAGACCTGAGGTACCATTCTGAGTATTGGAATGGTATCATAAAGTCTCGTAATTCGCTATCGTTGAGGGAGTATTCTAGGAAGTTTCTCCACCTTAGGAAGAATTTCTTTGTTCCAGTGAAATTTGTGTTGATGGTATCTTGTTTCTCTAGATGTAGAAGGGAGTGAAGTGTACTTTGCACTTGTTTTAGCTTGGGTGGTGTTGTATGGATCCATGCTTGTAATATGACTCTTCTAGCTGTTAGGAGACAAAGATGTACCCAGTTGGGGATGTTATTAGTTGGGGTGCTTTGATCGGGTGTTGTGGGATTGGCACTGAAAAGGCATAATAGAGGGTCTTTCGGTATGTTTAGCTTGCTTATGTTCTCGCTATAAGTGAGGACCTTGTCCCAGAATTCGGAAATTTTTGGGCATTGCCAGAGTCTGTGGTATAAGGATGGTCTGCTGATGTCACACCATGGGCAGATGCCATGGTTAGGTCCCTCTGGGGTAAAGACCAAGGGGATGTATGCTCTGTGTGCTATTTTAAATTGGGTTTCCCTCCAGATTTCTGAGGTGGTTAAGGAGCGTACTTTTTGATATCCCAATAGGATTTGTTCAGGGGCCTGCGTATTTTCCAGGATAGAGCTCCAGGGCTGGAAGTTTAGTGATATAGTGTTTGGGGTTTGTGTTACGGCCAGTTGTCTAATGATTCTGGAGATGGAATAGTTGCCCTCCGCTGCAAGTGTGTCTAGGAATGTTTTTTTGAACGGTGAGGGGTATTTGCCTTGGCAAGATTGTAGGTAAGTTTTGATTTGCATGTGCTGAAAGCCATGTGTGTCTGGTAATTGGAACTCTGTTCTGATGTCAGAGAAAGATTTAAATGTGTTCGTGGTTGGGTTGTATAATTGATGGGCATGGGTTAAGCCTTTGTCTTCCCAGGTTTTGAATACCAGCGTGTCAGTAGAAGGAGAGAACATGGGGTTTCCTCGAATGGGGAGGGATTGCGAGATTGATAATGGTAGATGTAGCATTTTCCTTATTTCCCTCCATGCCAGGATAGTGTCTCTCAGGACTATACTCTGTTTGATGTGTACCGGTAGTGATGCTATCCTGGCATGTAGTAAGGCAGGTAGCTTAAATGGGTAAGCAGCTGCTTCTTCAAGAGGAAGGTTCGAGTATATAGATTGTTTTGCCACCCAGTCAAGATCACCAGCAGTTTAACCAAAGAGATCAGAGACCTGGGATCTCGCACCGCCGCCCTAGAAGACAGGGTTGATGATTTGGAAGTGGGGGCCCAAGACAGCATTGCTGCCATTGAAAATTTAAAGGAAGAAAACCTGTTACTACAGGCTAGATTGGAGGACTATGAAAATAGAGACAGGAGGTCAAACCTCCGCATAAGGGGAATACCTGAGACGGTCATAGACCTGCAATCAACCATAACAGCCCTATTTCAAGAACTCCTACCATCACTACCATTTGAGAGGCTAGAAATGGACAGAATTCACAGGGCCCTTGTACCAAAAAAACAGGATGGTCCCCCGCGCGATATAATCGCTAAGTTCCGCTATTATCGCACTAAGGAGCAACTCCTCAATGCTTCACGAAAAAAGGGGGAGCTAATTTTCCAAGGCCACAAATATCAGCTCTTTGCAGACTTATCTCAGCTCACGATCACCAAACGCAGAGCAATGAAACCCCTCCTAAATGAGCTACAACAACGTCACATCACTTATCAGCGGTGCTTTCCCTTTGCCGTCCGGTTCACTCATCTTGGTACAAAATACAGATGCAAATCCACAGAGGAACTTCGCTCCACACTACAAGAACTAGGATTCACAGATCACTCATCTACCCCAGGGGCCACTCGCCGTAAAACGGCCGCCTTCTCACCACTTAAAGCGGTCTACTCGCCAGGCAAGCGTGACAACACCCATGCCCACAAGAGAAGCCGTCTCACCCCTTCACAAATTGATCAAGAAGACTCCATGGACTGAAGGTCAACCTAACTGCAAAGTCCTCCTACTATCTTCAGGGTTTTATTACCCATTTGATAATGTCTACCCCCGCCCAGTTGAACTAGTTCTGCTATACTACTAGAACCACTTTCCAGATCAGCATTGGCTGTAATTTGGTTCTCCCCATCTCCCTCAAAGGACATCAAGCTTCCCCTCGGATCAATGTCCAACCTCACCTTCCTCTATTACCAGATTGTGCCATATATATATTATACGGTATCTCTTTCTCCGGTCCCAGGTCCTACCACCACCCCATCTCACCCTACAGGCATAATTCTGCCACAATTCCTCTCCCCCTCATCCTCTTGAACTTTATATTTCGACATGAGCTAGCTTAGTTCCCTGTACATTTTATCAACAGAGACTGATCCGGCATAGACTATTTCAACATAGTATAACCATTCAGGGCTCTTACCCCTCGGTCTCATGTCTCACGGGGAGGTCAGCTGACCCATATATGGATGCTTAGAATAACCTGTCGCCCAACACTAATTCTAGGTGTACCTTCTATGCATTAACATGTTCTTGTTCAGTAAAGCCGTTCACGTTTATTTGTTGCATATGCTTCACCTCGCTCTTCCCGCATGCTTGCAGCACATAAGCATGCCTGCGTGAACAGCGAATTATGTTCGGTCAACCGGATATTTCCCTTGACACGAACTCTCGTTATGTTTTGCTACAATGTTTGGTCATTACTCAATTGCTCTAACATTTTTTTTTCCTTTTTTCATTTTATACTCACCTTTCAGCTTCTCTTTCTTCTCCAACCTATCTCTCTCTGCTCAATTGGAATGTCGGCGGGGACACACTTGAGACCGCAGCAGGTAAGATTTTTCAAACGTTTCCTTACTTATGGCCCCCCTAAACATTATCACCTTAAATGTACAGGGATTGAACATCCCTCAAAAGCGCTCTAAAGCGTTCAAATTCTTCCATGCTCAGAAAGCTCATATTGTCTGTCTGCAAGAGACTCACTTTACATCTCGCCATATGCCTAAATACTTTAGCCCTGATTACCCACAGGTGTTCAACGCTCCGGCCTCTACTAAGCAAAGGGGTACGTTGATAGCATTCCATCGTAACGCACATTTTGCACTCACCAAAAAAACTTGTGACCCTGAAGGTCGATACTTAATTCTTACAGGCCTACTGATGGACACAGAAATCACAATTGTATCATACTATGCACCTAATAATAACCCCGGTCCATTCTTATCTCATCTCATACATATGGTTTCCTCGACTAGAAGAGGATCCCTTATCGTCTGCGGTGACTCCAACCTCGTTTTGAACCCCATGTTAGACAAAACCCCCTTCTCTCCAGCAACACACAAAACCAAGACGCCCTTTATACAGACCTTGCGTAAATATAATCTAGCCGATACATGGCGAGAAGCTAACCCTACTAAAAGAAAATATACTCATTACTCTTGTCCTCACAAAGTCTTCAAAAGGATAGACCACATTTTCACTGATATAAACCTAATTCCTGAAATCCTAACATCTCACATCATTCCGGTTCCATGGTCGGACCACTGCGCTGTCCTCACATCTTTATCATCACACATACCCAGATCTCAGGATAGTACTTGGACGCTACCAGAATACCTCCTAAAACACCCATCCCACAGATTAGCGGCAGAGATGGCCTTGAAAGAATACTTTACTCTGAACGCAACTTCAGACGTAAGTCCTCTCACATGTTGGGAAGCACACAAATCAGTCATGAGAGGCTCCCTACAACGGCAAAAAGCTCTCCTCAATCGGGAACGCAAACAACTTGAGCATAAATTAGTAAGGGAATTTGAGGTTAGTCATAACAATTTTATTGAAAATGCTACTTCAGCTAATAAAGCTGCTCTGGATAATGCTAGGCTAGCTTATGACTTATTTCTCACCGAAAGTGCTGAGAAATCAGTTCGGCGATCAAAGCACAATCACTTTATGAAGGCTAATAAACCGGATACTCCCCTAGCCCGGCTACTTAAAAATGTTACTAAACCCAATAAAACTATCCGCCTAAAACTTGGTAAAAACTACATTACCAGTAACCCACGCAAGATCCTCAACAAATTCAAATCCCTCCTTACTAAGCTATATAAGGCTGAGGACACTTTCAACACCTCCTTGGCAGACAACTTCTTCTCACATTTTCAGCTCCCTAGCCTAACTGAACTAGAAAGAACCAGTTTGGACGAAAACATCACTGTCGAAGAGATTAAAATAGCCATTAAGGGGTTGAAACCCAATAAACGCCCCGGTCCAGATGGGTACTCAGCCATATACTACCGTACGTTTTGCGACCTTCTAGCCCCACATCTCGCCACAGCTCTCAATAGTATCTTGAAAGGCAATCACTTCAAACGTGAGTCCCTCACGGCACTCATCTGTATGATCCCTAAACCCCATACCGATGAAACCAATAGCTCCAATTTCAGACCTATCTCCTTGCTGAATCTTGATATTAAAATCTTGACAAAGATTCTAGCTACTCGCCTACAAGGGATAATCACTAGACTCATACACAAAGACCAAACCGGTTTTATACCCGCACGTCAAGCAGGGGATAATATACGCCGAGCAGTTCTCCTCGCACAAATTGCTAAATCAAGACATATCCCTGCCTGTTTCCTCTCCATCGATATTAAAAAGGCTTTTGACTCCATTTCTTGGCAATATATGCAGTATACCTTGTGCAAATGGGGTTTTGGTCCTCATTTTCTACAATGGGTTATGGCAGTATACGACAAGCCAAGTGCATAAGTCAAATATGCCGGATTTAAATCCGACATGTTTGACATTGGACGGGGAACCAGGCAGGGATGCCCCTTATCCCCTCTACTTTTCGCCTTAATGATTGAACCTCTTGCTCACACTATTAGAAATTCTCCCAACATATCAGGAATTGAATTAGGCGGCCAGCATCATAAATTATGCCTCTTTGCGGATGATATTCTCCTCTTTCTCTCATCCCCCATAGTTTCTGGCCCAAACTTATTACCCATCCTTAAGAACTTCGCAGAGATATCAGGCTTATCCGTTAATCCCAAAAAATCCACAGCTCTAAATATATCATTGACTGCCCATGAGGTAGCTACCTTACAAAAATCCCTCTCATTCGTCTGGGAACCTAACTCATTACGCTACCTGGGTATCAATCTCACCGCCGATTACACAAAACTTTTCTCATATAATTATCCGAAATTGTTAAAACAGACTACTGATTCACTGAAGCAATGGTCACATCTGCCCGTATCCTGGCTCGGACGCATAAATGTGGTCAAGATGGTTATGCTTCCCAAATTTCTTTACCTTTTTCGTGTACTCCCTATACCGGTCCCTAGCTATTTCCTTAGAATAATGCAGAGACGAGCCCTGACATATATCTGGGGCACATCCAGGCCCCGAATCAATAAAAAGACTCTATTCCTTTCTAAGGTTGACGGTGGCCTCAGAGTACCCGACTTTATTAAATACTATAAAGCTGCCCAAATAGCCTGTCTCACCAAATACCACGCCGTCCATGAAGCTCCTACATGGGTAGCAATCGAGGCGGTAGAAGTAGACCCTCTATCGGTAGCAAACCTTCTTTGGTTAAAAGCTTCTGATCGAAGGACAATTAGAAACCCGGTCATTAAACATAGCCTTAGTATATGGGATAACATTAAAACCAAGTACCGATTGCAATCTAAACATAATCCTATGCTCTCCTTCTTACACAACCCAGCTTTCCCCCCAGCTTGGGATTCCCCATCAAGCTTCGCGCAGTGGTCCTCTCGGGGACTCCTCAGATTACACTATTTGGCCAACAGTACGAGCTTAACTACATTCCAAAAACTGAGGGAAAGTCATCAATTGCCCCAAAAGGAAATATTTAGGTATCTCCAGATTAAAAACTTTTACTCCACATCATGCCCCACTTCATTGCAACTTGATCAGACCACGAGCTTCGAGCACTACTGTAATAAGGATCCACATGCGAAGGGTATTATCTCCCATCTATATACACAGCTTCTTGTCCCCCCAGATTCATACAAACCGAGATACGCTCAGGCCTGGGAAGCGGACCTTAAGTGTAGTCTAGACACAGAGGATTGGTCAGCAATATGGTTAGCTACAAAATCTTCTTCCTTTAGTTTGTTCGGTATTGAGACGAACTATAAGGTCCTTCTGAGATGGTATATGGTCCCCTCACGCATTGCCAAGTTTGCGGGGTCACACTCCTCAGCGTGCTTTAGAGGCTGTTCTGAAGTAGGAAGCCACCTACACATATGGTGGTCCTGCCCAGTGGCACAGAATTTCTGGAAGGATATATTTACATTGGCCTCCCATATATTCGATTCACAAATCCCCCTAGACCCAACTTACGCTCTATTCAATAGAAAACCCGATTCCTTGAACAATAGGCAATTTAAGTTATTCATATATCTACTAACTGCAGCCAGACAAACTATAGCCAAGGCATGGAAGTCTCCCAACCTCCTCACTATTGAAGCTAAAAATAGAATGACCAATTTCATGATTCATGCCAAAATTGAAGCAACAGACAAAGAAACAGAACATAAGTTTGAACGCTCTTGGAAACCTTGGATAACTAAATTTTTACCCCCAGAATTTGATATAAAAGTCTTACTTCCCTGGTAAGCGCTGGTCATCCTGCTCCGGTCTCCCCGTGATGTCCGCGGACCATTCCAATGAGCACCTCTCCCTCCTTACTCTCGTTACCACTTTACTCCTTTCCTTTATTCTCTCTATCTCTCCTAATCCTGGATCCTTTATATTTATAAACAAAAGAGTTACTTGGGAAAGACAAAAGTTCATACCGAGTCAATACACTTAGGGTGCGTTTAAATTTCGGACTTGTATGTTTCATTTGAGCTTTAATGTGGATAACACAATCCCTCTATTGCTTATAATTGTGGAATAGGGTTGGCTTGCAGGTCTGAGGGCTATCATCACCCCCTTACCCCCCATCTTCTACCAGCTTCTTAAGCACCATACACCCCAGGTCCATCCCAGACGCAAAATTTCTCCCAGAGGGGCGTCTGGGTTAGATCTGGGACGATTCCATATTGGGGTTCTCGACTCAATGTTAATTGACAACCGATATAGTCACACGCCTTCAAGCCAGCCATATTATACAGTGTATCTCTATTTTTCAGAAGCCCATCGCACCTCATCCTTTCCCTTTAACAAATGTTATTGGATCTTAGTTCTGACTCTTTCTACGGAACTTATTGTATACATTTCTTCTTTCTTTGAAACTCTATTACTTATGTACTCGATTGTAACCCACAGTTTCAATCTCATGTAACTGGTGTACTAAACTTGTGTTTTTTCGTTTATAAAACAATAAACAATTCAACTTGAAAAAAAAAATAAAAATTTTGTAAATAAGTAAGTTTTCTTCTTCACTGATGGGCACTGATGAGGCAGCACTGATGAGCACTAATGAGGTGGCACTAATGGGCACTGATGATGAGGCACTTATATGCAGCACTGATGGGCACTGCTAGGCAGCACTGATAAACAGCACTGATGGGCACTGATAGGTGGCACTGATTTGCAGCACTGATGGGCACTCATGGGCGGCACTGATGGGCACTCATAGGTGGCACTGATAGGTCACACTAATGGGCACTGATAGGTGGCACTGATGGGCACTGATAGATGGCACTAATTGGCACTGATAGATGTGGAGGAAAAGCCAATAAACTGCACTTCCTGGTTAGCACGTGATGAACTGTAATTGGACACAGCTGATCACATGGTAAAGAGCCTTCATCATAGGCTCTTTACCAGGATCGGAGATGCGGTGTGATAGAGCGACACACTACACCAGCGATTGCCACTTACCCTGCTGGACGTCATATGCCACCCAGTCATGATAACTTAACCACTTTGTGGCCATCATTCTGCTATATGGCGGGCGGGAAGTGACTAGAGACTTTAGCATTTTAGTATTTAGTATTTTTTTTCTTTATAATTTATCTTTATATTTTTCTGTTGACTAAAATATAAACTGTGATGTGTGGCCCATGTTGCTTTTTGATTGGACTGCAAACTCCAACATAAAAAAATAAGCGCAGTGCAAGATATCTAAACGTGTCATGATATACTTGAGAGATGTGTTCGAGACTGTGAGAGACATAAGTTCGACATATAAATACAAAAAAGAAAAAAATCACTTTACAGTATCCAATCAGTCTTCACTTCCAGATATGGTATTTCAAACTGTAATGCCAAGTGAATAGTTGTGAGAATGGGACCCCTCCAAAAGCAGTAAAGCCACATCCACATAAGCCGGTGATCGGAAATTAAATAAGGACACCGCTTCAATGTATCTTCATCATCCACTCCAGAATACGCTTACCAGATAAGTTTGCCTTCCAAGTTATTATAAGTCAACATGCGCCTGTGTCACACAATATATAGATTTAAACAGTACTATATGAATTTTGAATCACCCGCCTCGGTTATATACACTGCAGTAGTGCGTGGCTAAGGACCTTCGTGAAACGCGGACAAGTCCCGAAATTGAAACATATGTATACGAGTATACTTCTGAAACAAACACTCATAATAAATTAATTAAATAAAATTATTTAGTAACAAAAATGCCTAAGTGTGATACACCAGAGGACCAAGAGAAAAATGGTCATACCGGTACTAACACTGGAACCTTACTCCCCATAGCTTCTCGTATCTAAGGTAGGAGGACACCTCACTATACGAAAAGACACTGTGTCCGCGTACAACTGAATATTATTGAACC
>BLSH010279289.1:89052-118060 GCA_018402905.1 Glandirana rugosa
GGTCAGTAGTTAGTAGTTTTTTTGGGGGGGGGGTGGTGTGCATAATTCCTGACCCACACCCCACTAAGGCTGTGGTTTGATGATTGATGACTGGTAAATCTGACATGTTAGACTTCCAACTGCTATGCAATGGTTTAGATGAAAAAGAAGCTTCCTGCTAATTTAAAACATAAGTGTGTGTGTCAATTTAGTTTGTGCGCTGCCTTTTTGGATCTTGTATTCATTTTGTCTGTTTTTGCTTATTATAATCCTGCCATATAACTTTTTAGCGGTTGGGGGCGAGGAGTTCTGATCGCCAAAAAGGTTTGTCATGGTTGTTATTAGCTTGATTTGTATCCCTGCTTTTATAAAATGATTTTTAATGTGTCAAATTTTTGTGTCCTACCCTTGTAGATTGAAAGCTCCTTTGAGCAGGGCCCTTCTAACTATATTGTCAAATGCTGGAGCATAATTTCCATGCCTTTTATTTTTTTTGCCCAAGTACATTAATGTATCATATGTTTATACTAATGTTGAAATAAAAAGTTGATTCTTTTTTGCTTTGTTTGACTTTTGCAGGCTATAAATACATATTTTATAAGTGCAAACTATTCATACCCCTTCACATCTGTATTAAATCTAGTTGCATACAAAAGTATTTGGTTGTGCACACATGCAAGTCCTTGAGTAGATAGTGTAATGGGGGAGGGGGAAGAAAAACCAAAACAAAAAAAAATAAATAAAAAAATCCAAGCTCCAATGCTGAATTTCAGGGCTATATTTATTATTTTGTGGACTAGGTAAACCATGAAATATGTCAACTAAATGTGAATTCTCTCTAAGCACCAAATAAAAAAAAACCCCAAAATAAGTGTAGCCAGAAGGGGGCAGGGTCATCTAGTTACGTCACCGGGTGGCCCCGCCCTTGCCTATATAACAGCTGTCAAAGCGAAGAGACAGCAGTCGGCGGGAGCCCTCCCATCAAGGCGGAGCTTTGTTCATTTTTTTTATTTTTTGGTCCGTCAGGCATCTTGATGGATGGTGGATGTACTGTACATTGCGGGACACTTTTTTCCCTCTTTTAATAAAAGAATTGTCAAAAACGGTCTCTTGTGGTTTTTACATTTTGACACTTTTTTGGTGAATGGGTAGGGATAAAATGTACCTGATACCCATTCACATGGGGGGGGACCTAGGGGCCCCCTTTTTAAAGGGGGCTTCCAAAATCCTATAAGCCCCCCACCTGCAGACCCCAACAACCACAGCCCAGGGTTGTCTGGAAGAGGCCCTTGTCTCCATCAACATGGGGACAAGGTACTTTGGGGTGGGGGGCGCATAGAGCCCCCCCTCCTGAAAATTCCCCACCCCCCATGTTGAGGGCATGTGGCCTGGTATGATTCGGGGGGGCACTCGCTTATTCCCCCTATACTGACCTGCCAAGGTTGCATGCTCAGGTAAGGGCCTGGTATGGATTTTGGGGGGGACCCCAAGCCAATTTTTTAAAATCCATACCAGACCCGAAGGGCCTGGTATGGACCGGGGCAGGGGAATCTACGATGCAGCATCTTCTATACATCATACATCGCAGACTAAGGGGACCCCCACCAGACAAGATATTTAAAGGAATATTTCATTTTGATTCACTTTAAGCATCATTAAAATCACTGCTAAAAAATTATCATTTTAAAAACTTTTTTCCATTGATGAATGTCCCCTAGGGCATTACCTGGGTCCCCATATACTTTTTAGGGCAATATCTAGCGTATAAGCCTTTAAAATTAGGATTTTGGATTTTTCATGTTCATGTCTCACAAACTTTAATAGGGTTCGCATCTTCACTAGAACTTTTTGGTTCTCCCTGCAATAGATGAATGCCTAATAGCCAATGCATCACTGTGCTCAGCTTTGTAACCTAGTGGTTTGCACTCCTGCTTGAAAGGTTCATGCATATGGTATCACCTATTTAAAACTTACATTTTAATCAGCAGCATATGCTCAAAATAGGAGAATGTCTAATAGCCAATGCCACATCAGTTTGGTTGATTTCATAATATTGACTATTCAAATGCATGCAAAGGTATGTAAGTATTCAATAATATGGTGTGGAATTCCAAAAATCACACACTAGTTAACATGCCGGGTGTTAGTATATGTTTTTTGTTTTTTTGTTTTTAACTTGCTTGTGCACTGAAAAAATCAACACAGCTACCTTAGGTGGGTGGTAGGTTGGCTGGGATTTGAACACATAACCTGAGTGCTTTGGAGACATCAGTGCACACCACCAAGCCAGTGTGCTAAGTATGCTGAGAGCTGCATAATAGTGTAGTATGATTAAAGAATGAACATAAATAATTACTGCTTTATAATCTCATAAAAAACTAAATTAATCACTTCAGTCCCAGGAGGATTAACTGACAATTGTGCGTTCGTGCGATGTTGTACCCAAACAAAATTTGCGTCCTTTTATTCCCACAAATTGAGCTTTCTTTTGGTGGTATTTGATCACCTCTGCATCATTTCTGATCACCTCTATAAACAAAAAAAGAGTGACAATTGTGCAAAGAAAAACAATTTTTCTTACTTTTTGCTAAAATACAAAAAAAAATATTAAAAAAACATTTTTTTCATCGGTTTTGGTCGATTTATATTCTTCCTCATATTTTTGGTAAAAAAAAAAAATCGCAATTGACATTTATTGATTGGTTTGCGCAAAAGTTGCCGCATTTACGAACGATGAGAGTTAATTTATGGGGTTTTTATTTATTTATTTTTTTGCTAATAATGGTGGTGATCTGCGATTTTTAGCAGTACTGCGTTATTGCAGCGGACATGTTGGACCATTTTGACACTTTTTTGGGACCATTGGCATTTATACAGCGATCAGTGCTATGAAAATGCACTGATTACTGTGTAAATGCCATTGGCAGTGAAGGGGTTAACCTGGAGTGGGCACTCTAAGGGTTAACTGTGTTCCCTCAGTGTGTTCTGGCAGGGGGAGGGGAGTGATCACGGCTCCCATATACAGGAAGCCTGTGATCACATCCCTTCCCCCTCTGTCAGAACGGAGATCCATGTTTACATACAAGGACCTCCGTTCTCTCACTGCGGGGGAGCCATCGCGGGTAGCCGGCGGAGATCGAGTCCACCCAACCCGCTCCCTGCCCCCCCCGTAACACAGTGAGCGTGCAAGCGCACCTCACAATACTAGTTATCACGGCTGCCATCAGGTGACGGCGGTTTGCGATAATGAGCCACTTTGCCGCCGTCAAGCCATGGCAGGGGGTCGGCATGTGGTTAACATTAAAACATGTAACAGATATGTAACTGTACATGTTCAATATATATAACTTTACAGAATAGCAGACATTACTCTGTAATACTCATTCATAACTGCATTTGTTATCAAAAGAACAAAACAAACTGGGAGTACTAATTGTAATATAAATAGATGCACACGAGGTAGAGCACATCTCACATAAAATGTTTTATTCACATTCATGTAATCATGGCTGCAGTGCAGTTCCATATAATAAACTCGGTAGCAATTGGCACTTGCAAATTCTTTGGTATTTACAAAGGCATATTCTCTGGAAATAGCTCACTTTTTCATTCACATGTTCACCCAGTTAAAGTCTTTATTATATCAAATGGGAGTAACTAAATGTAGAGTGACCATTACTTCCTGGCTTTCTTAGTAAATGAACCCCAAAGTGTTATACATACAACCGACATGGCCACCCTTTTAGATTACATTTTTAGATGTGTGTATTGCATGTTTATAGGCTGCTGCTCCATTAGGGGTTAAATAAATCAGCGCAGTGTTTATTCCCTTTACCGAGTCCATATACATACAACCGTTAAGAATAACACAGGCAGAAATGACAGATGTCAAAACAATTCTTGACAATTCTGTAAGTTATTGACCAGTCAGTATGTGTTAAAGGAATCATTAATTACAACATTAATTAATTAATTAACATTAAGAACATGTCTCCATATGGGAGAGGTAAGAGAGAGATGATAGAGAAATAAGAGAAAGAAACAAAGAAAGGTCAGAAATAACAGGCGATGCTGAAAAGGGGAATGGGGTGGAAGTGGAAGGCTCTTGCATTAGTCATAAGCGACAATAAAAAACTCTATGCTGAGTGGTCATGGTCAGGTGGGTTGAGAAGTGAGTTCAGCAAACGTAGAGGAGAATGTAAAGGCGAAACAGCAGGCCCATATCTTATGCGCAACTGGGGCTAAATCTCTGTGTTCATATGTAAGATCTTCCATATGATAAATATTATCAACTACTTGTTAAATGGTAGGAATAGTGGTTTGCTTCTAGAAGCGGGGGATAGGAGATTTTGCAGCCTTTAAGAGATGAGGGGTGATAGAGCACTTATATTGGCAGGCTGGTTCGTCCATACAGTGGAACAATGCGACCCAAGGATTATTCTGTATAGGGAAGCCTTGAATTACTTCAATCCAGTATAGGTTCGAAGACCAGTACTGACGTATTAGTGGGCAGTGCAGTCCCTAGATTAATCCATTACCATTATCAGTGGTGAAGCTCTGGGTCAGACAGCAGGGTACTCAAAAGTCAGGCATGGGGAGGTGGTAAGTAGCCAGTACACCGAGAGGGGTAGGGAGTTTGCTCCCTCACCAAGCTAGATAGAGAGTGAGGACCACTGTAAGGAATGCCTACTTCCTGTTAGGATGATTGCTAGCTTTGCCTAAAACACGTATTAGTATTATTACTGAGAAATAAGAAACGACAATGCCTCTTTTTCATGGTCCTCAACAGCAATCCTGAAAGGTGTGCCTAAAAAAAAAAAAAACAAGCAAAGGAATGAAGATTAGACACCAGTATAGCCTGCAGGCTCCCTGCAGCTGACCTTTTCCCTGGTACTGACTTACTATGCTTTGCTCTGCATGTCTGCATTGGGTGGGGGTAGACTTACTGGTAGAAGAGAAGGTGTTGCATCCTCATGTCAGAGATGGTTTACTATTCACTGATGAAAAAATATTCAAGCAGCAGAAGGAGAAATGAAGAAAGCACAAATAAAATAAATGCAGCAGGAAAAGGGAGATCCTTGCACTGCAGGTCCTGGGGTAAAGTTTCCTCTACTATACGAAAGAGAACAGTGAGCAGCACTTTAGTGACATCAAATCTCAATCCAAATCTTGAGAGTAACAGTCAGAGGCAACAGTGCTTTAGATCAGTGTTTTTCAACTGGTGGTACGCGTACCCCTGGAGGTACGTGCACCAAGGGCCAGGGGTATGCCTCCCAGAGCTGAGTAAGACTCCTCACTCTCACACCTGCTGTGGATGCCTCCTTTCACTATACAGTCTGAGCAAGCAACTCTCTGGGCGGCTCAGTGGCATCTCTGGGGGTGGGGGGTGCAGCCCGCACCTGGATGACAACTGCAGAGGGGTGACACCATCCCGAGGGTGGCGGAAGGACCTGGAGGCAGGGCTCTTCAGCTGGAATGTGCCGGCGCTATGCTCACCCTTAGTGAGACACCTTGATCTCACTCTTGCTGCCTACTTTCATAATACACAAGCCCGCCGCAGCAACCCAGAGAGTGACAGTCTGAGCAAGCAACTCTCTGGGCAGCTGCACACTGAATGCTCCTCTGCTCGCCGCACTGATGTAGGGGGGGTTATCCTGAGGGGGGTCTGCACTGATGGAGGGGGAGGATTTCCTGAGGGGGGTTGGCACTGATAGAGGGGGGATTTCCTGAAGGGGGGTCTGCACTGATGGAGGGGGGATTTAATGAGGAGGGCTGCACTGAAAGAGGGGGTGGTTTATCCTCAGGGGGTCTGCACTGATGGAGGGAGGATTTCCTGAGGGGGGATCTGCACTGATGAAGGGGCTTATGCTAGGGAGAGTCTGCACTGATGAAGGAGGGGTTGTTCTGAGGGAGGGTCTGCACTGATGGCGGGGTAGTCCTGAGGGGAGGTCTGCACTGATGGGGAGGTATCCTGAGGGGGGTCAGTCTGTAATGATGAAGGGGGGTCTGCACTGATGGAGTGGGGTGGTTTATCCTGAGGGGGGCCAGTACTGATGAAGGAACAGGGTTTATCCTGAGGGGGGTCTGCACTGATGGAGGAGGGGGTGGTTTATCCTGAGGGGGGTCTGTACTGATGGAGGGGGGTGGTTTGTACTGATGGGGGGTCTATACTTAGTGTAGGGGGTCTGTACTGAGAGTGGGGGGTCTCTACTGAGGGGTGACTATAGTTGGTGGAGGAGGAGGTGACACCATGTTTTACCTCACCCTAGTGACGCCACTGGTCCTCCCCTCCCTCCTCCTCTCTTTGTGTGTGGGACACACAGCAGGTATCTCCCGCTGTGTCACGGAGATTGGGTTTGAAATGCCAGACGACCACTGTAACAAAGTCCCACCTCCCTGACCTGCTCTTGTGATAGACGGAACACTGATTCAATGCCGGGAAATTGAATCAGTGTGACGTGTATTACAGGAGGCGGGATGTTACAGCGGCCACCTGGGCAGGCAATTCAAATCCAAGCTCCATGACACAGCGGGAGATCGTGATCCAGGCACTGGTAGGCTGCATTTGGTGGGCATTGCACTGATGAGGCTGCATTTGGTGGGCACTGCACTGATGAGGCTGCATTTGGTGGACACTGCACTGATGAGGCTGCATTTGGTGGACACTGCACTGGTTGGCTGCATTTGGTGGGCACTGCACTGGTAGGCTTCATGTGCATGCATGTGTCTACATTTGTGTTAATTTTGGATTATGTGCGTGTCTGCCAATGTGTTAATTTAGGAATATATGTGTATCTGCCAGTGTGCTAATTTGGGATTGTGTGTGTGTGTGTGTGTGTGTGTGTGTGTATACTTCCAAGTGTGTTAATTTTGGATTGTGTGTGTGTGTGTGTCTACCAGTGTGTTAATTTGGGATTATGTGGGTATCTCTGAGTGTGTTAATGTGGGCTTATGTGTGTCTGCCAGTGTGTTAATTTGGCAATGTCTATGTCTGCCAGTCTATTCATTTGGGATTTTTGGGGTATTTGTGTGTGTGCGAGTGTGTTAGTTTGGGATTATGTGGGTGGTAATGTGTTAATTTGGGATTGCACGGGTGGTTGTCATTGTGTTCATTTGTGACTGTGTGTGTTTATCTATCAGTATATGTGTGTATCTTTCGTTGCTAGTGTTGCCACCTCACCCCTTTAAACCCGAACACATATGAATTACACAGGTTCTGAGGCTAATTAAATGCAGATAAGTCACCAAGTGAGTTTAATTACCAACTTAATCAGCCACAGAACCTGCATAATTCATATGTGTTCGGGTTTAAAGGGATGAGGTGGCAACCCTAGTCGTTGCATCATGCACACATACAATGATATTGTACACAAACAAAAACCATCACAAACACACACAGAAATCATCACAAATGCATACTGATATTACACACACACAGAAACCACGACACCCAAACAAATGAAATTACTTTTTCGAGACAGGGGTACTTAGGAATTTTTTTTAGACCTGCAGGGGTACTTCACCATAAAGGGTTGAGAAACACTGCTTTGGATAATCTCAAAGCATATATACAAATACAAGGCTGTAGGTACAGGAGTGCCTTGGCACAGTCACAAATCAGAAAGCGTACTCCTATTTTTTCAAAGGAATTCAAGACAAATGTAGATTTTTAAGGGTACTGCTTAGACATAATTAATATTTCAAGATGTTCCCTATATATAACAAAACTTTATTTGTTGATTTCAGATACACTTTAACAAGATCCCGCCTGGCCTATAGCATATTAACAGCCGAACAAGCCAGCAGGATGTGTTGCTAATGCGTACCCCTGGGAACACGCATCGCGGCGGCGATCAGGAATGACGCGTGTTCCTTGGACACAGCTCATCTCCGATCATGGTAAACAGCCAATGAAATTGGCTGTTTACCACTTGATCAGTTGTGTTCAATCACAGCCATTCGCAAATGTAAACAGAAGAACCATTACCAGCGACCCTGGCTTCTTCTCCTCACACACCGATTTTGTGAGGAGGAGAGCCAGGATCTGTGAATGATTGATTGTCTATATGATTATATTACACTTTACTGTGCACCACACGGACCCCCCCCCCAATAAAGAGAACATGTCACCACGGATCTGCCACACAGCCCATCTGCATCTGTCACACAGCCCATCTGGATCTGTCACACAGCCCATCACACAGCTCATCTGCTTTTGTCACACAGGCCATCAGTACCACCATCAGTGACCCGTCACACAGGGCATCAGTACTGCCATCAGTGACTTGTCACACAGGCCATCAGTACCGCGATCAGTGACTTGTCACATAGGCCATCAGTACTGCCATCAGTAAACTATCACACAGGCCATTAGTACCGCCATCAGTGACCTGTCATACAGGCCATCAGTACCACCATCATTGATCTGTCACACAGGCCATCAGTACCGCCATCAGTGATCTATCACACAGGCCATTAGTACCGCCATCAGTGACCTGTCACACAGGCCATCAGTACCGCCATCAGTGATCTATCACACAGGCCATTAGTACCGCCATCAGTGATCTATCACACAGGCCATTAGTACCGCCATCAGTGACCTGTCACACAGGCCATCAGTACCGCCATCAGTGATCTGTCACACAGGCCATCAGTAAACTATCACACAGGCCATTAGTACCGCCATCAATGACCTGTCACACAGGCCATCAGTACCACCATCAGTAATCTGTAACATAGGCCATTAGTACCGCCATAAGTGCCCTGTCATACAGGCCATCAGTACCGCCATCATTGATCTGTCACACAGGCCATCAGTACCGCCACCAGTGATCTATCACACAGGCCATTAGTACCACCATCAGTGACCTGTCACACAGGCCATCAGTACCACCATCAGTGATCTGTTACATAGGCCATTAGCATTGCCATCAGGGACCTGTCACACAGGCCATCAGTGCCAGCCGCCATTTCCAAAAGATTTTTCACACCTGAAGAGGCATACAATTCTTGCTATGTCAGATGATGAGAGCGGTGGTAAGCTCTCATCATCCGATTATGATTCGGAATTCGAGCCAGTAGAGAGTAGTGAATCGGGGACTGAATTAGCGGAGGAAACAATTCCTCCTAAAAGAATAAGGAGCATGAAAATATCAGAAGACCTGCCTACCACCATCAGTGCCATACACCCCAACGGCATCAACACAAAAGTACCAGCACTGGAATAATCAAACCTGAAGAATCCGGGCCCAAACCTACCTTCCCGATGCCCTGGCAAACCCCTTATGGCTGCCTTCCAGCTCAGGGTCAACTACAATCTCCCCTTTCACCACACAGCCAGGAGTGCAGCCCAACACTACCAATTTTTCTCAGTTAGATTATTTTTATTTGTTTCTCCAACAAGATTTGCTGAAGTATATCATGCACCAAACACATCTCTTTGCAGAGCAGTTTATCACCTCTAACCCCAATTTGTTCTACGCTCGCTGGCGATGTCTCACAGTAGACGAGTTAAAATTTTCTCTGGGCCTTACATTTAAAATGGGGATTACAAAGAAAAATGAAGTGCATTCCTACTGGTCCTCCCACGCCATCCACCAGATGCTGATTTATTCTGCTGTCATGTTCAGGACACACTATGACATGATTATGTGGTTCTTACATTTTATTGACAACTTGCAGTGCCCTCCCCTATATAATCCCAACCACAATAAATTATATAAAATACTCCCCCTAATAAATTATTTTCCAAGCAATTTGCTGCAATGTATGTTCCAGACCAAAACATTTGTGTCGATGAATCCCTTATCCACTTTACTGGCCGGCTGCAATTCAAACAGTATATTCCCAGTAAGAGGGCCAGGTACAGGTTGTCTGGGATCTGGCATACCCCTTGCTCAAAAAAGGCTATCATATATACGTGGACAATTATTATACCAGTCTGCCACTTTTCCATCACCTATACCGTGAAAAAAACATGGCCTGTGGTACCTTCAAAAAAAACAGGAAGGGCTTCCCACAAAATTTAGTAACAAAAAGGCTAAAAGGGCGGGAAATGTACAAGTCTGAGTAATAAGGAAGGAATGCTTCAGAAGCTATCACACATCCATAAGACACTAAAACCCCTTATTATTAACAGAATGCCATTTGCCCATTTCAAATACCAGTGTGGATCATTTGCCTGCTACCACATTTCTACTTTCCATGTTAACTGACCCTGGCCTGTTTACCAACTATGCCTTTGCCTGTCGTTTTAAACCACGTTTCTTCCTTCTATGTGCACTGACCCCGGCCTTTTAATCAACCAGGTTTTTGTCTGCCACTTGGACTGATCTTTTTCCCTTCTACTTTATTACACAGGGGTCTCATATGTGAGGGGCTTCAGAATAGTGTTCTGAGTAGAGAAAAACAGTTTTTGGTTTTCTGTGTACCCACAACAGGGTCTGGAGTCCAGAGGCTTCAAAGAAATTTGGGTGGGAGAAGCCTCTCCCCCTGTCCCCATTCTTTCCTGACAGAGGCCCTAAGGGTGATGGTCCTTCCTACTGCCTGGACAAATACTTTGGCTGTGCTGACCATATCACTGCCTATAATGACCCAGGACTTTATGGACCTTGTTTCTTCCTGCTACCTGGACCAATACTTTGGCTGTATTGACCATATCACTGCCTGCTGCCTCTACTGACTATGGACAGTATTGCTGCCTGGACAATTCCTTTTGCTGCTGCTGACCACATCTCTGCCTGCAACCTTGAGCAATGCATTGGCTGTCCGGGCTAATAATGTGTTAACAGTATCTCTGCTTGCTGCCTGTACTGACTATGGACAGTGTTCCTGACTACTGCCTGGACGATTGCTTTTGCTGTGGCTGATCACACCCCTGCCTACTGCCAGGACCGATGCTCTCCTCTGTGGACCACTGCACTACTAAAACCACAGGTAATCTTTTGCTTACCCTTTGCTCTGCAGAATGTATTTTGGGGTGTAATTGGTATGTACATGTTATGTGCTAGAAATATGAAGGGCCTTTGAAAATGCAATAGGCTGTCAGGAAATGAGATGTATAGTGCTCCTAGAACGCCTGAGTGTGACTACTTAGATGTTGGGCCTCTGTATGTGGCCAGGCTGTGTAAAAGTCTCACACATGTGATACCGCCATACTGAGGAGTAGTATCAGAATGTATTTTGGGGTGTCATTTTTGCTATGTACACGCTATGTATTGGAAATATCGTATAAATTGACAACTTTGTGTAAAAAAAATCAATTTTCATTTCCTTTCCACGTTTTCAAAAAACTTGTGGAAAAATGCCATGTTCAAAAGACTCATAATTCCTCAAAGAATATAAGTTGGGGTGCTTGCTTTCCAAAAGGGGGCCATTTTGTCTGTGTTTCCATTGTCCTGGTGCTCCAGGACCTTCAAAGGTGTGATAGGTCATCATGAAATTATATGTGTAATTTATGCTCCTAGAGCGCCTGGAGGTGCTATTTGGATGTTGGGCCTCTGTTTTTGGCCAGGCTGTGTGAAAGTCTCACACATGTGTATTGCCACACTCAGCAGGAGTAGCAAAATGTATTTTGGGGGGTAATTTTTGCTATGCACATGCTATGTGTAGGAAAGATCATATAAATTAACAACTTTGTGTATAAAAAATATGTTTTCATTTTCTTTCCACGTTTTCCAAAAACTTGTGCAAAACAAATGACATGTTCAAAAGACTCATAATGCCTTAAAATATATGTTGGGGTGCTTGCTGTCTAAAATGTGGTAATTTTGTGGGTATTTCCATTGTCCTGGTGCTCCAGTGCCTTCAAAATTGTGATAGGTAGTAGTGAAATCAGATGTGTAATTTATGCCCCTAGAATGCCTGGAGGTGCTACTTGGATGTTGGGCTTCTGTATGTGGCCAGGCTGTGTAATAGTCTCACACGTGTGGTATTTCCATACTCAGAAGGAGTAGCAGAAGGTATTTTGGGGTGTAATTGCAAGTATGCGTATGCTGTGTGTGAGAAATAATTTGTTAATATGATAATTTTGTGTAAAAAATATATACGTAAATATATATTTTGTAATTTTCCCAAAAATTGTGGGAAAAAAAATACAGTTTCAAAAAACTCACCATGCCTCTTACTAAATACCTTGGATTGTCTACTTTCCAAAAAGGGGTCATTTGGGGGGTATTTGTACTGTCCTGGCTGTCTCAAGAAATGAGATAGGCGGTCAGCACATCAGGTGCGACCAATTTTCAATGATTGGCCTGATAGCTTGTAGACTCTATAACTTTCACACAGGCTAAATAATACAGTATACTCTAATCTGGGCTATTTTTTTTTTTACCAAAGATATGTATCAGTATATATTTTGGCCCAAATTTATGAAGAAAAATTAGTTATTTGCAAAATTTTATAAAAGAAACTAAAAATAAGGGGTTTTTTTTCAAAATTTTTGCTCTTTTTGTTTGCTTATATCACAAAAAATAAAAAAATCAGTGGTGATTAAATACCAACAAAAGAAACCTCTATTTTTGTGAAAAAAATGATAAAAAGATTGTTTGGCTACAGGGTAGCATGACTAAGTAATTGCCATTCAAGGTGTGAGAGCACTGAAAGCTGAATATTGGTCTGGGCAGGAAGGGGGTATAAGTGCCCTGTATTGAAGTGGTTAAACTCAGTGGGGACTCTCCACTATCACAATACACTGGTCGGCATTGTAGCCGATTTGCTGTAGCCACTGATCCAAGAAGGTTGTCCAGCAGGTCCGTTCAACAGAAGCCGATCCATT
This sequence comes from Glandirana rugosa, assembly GCA_018402905.1. Classification (NCBI taxonomy): domain Eukaryota; kingdom Metazoa; phylum Chordata; class Amphibia; order Anura; family Ranidae; genus Glandirana; species Glandirana rugosa. Next base: position 101,807 of record BLSH010279289.1, read on the forward strand.
GACTGGCTTCTGTCGAACAGGGAGGGCTACACATAATCGCAATTCAGCTGGTCCCTGCTGAACTGGCCGAATTTCGATCAATGTGTAACCAGCTTTAGAAAACAATACTTATTAGCCCCCCTGTGAGTCTATGAAGGAACTTGCAAAACATGGACTATTGACTGCCCTGTATTGACCACCACTACCCTTTATTGTTGTAAAATTATTTTTATTGAATTTTAAATTGACATACAAAAAACAGATAACAATTGGGAGACAGTCTGATACCATGCCTCACTCTAAGAAACAAACAAAAAAACAGAAAACACGTCTCAGTATTGGGCCCCCAGCATAAGGGCTCTTTCACACGGGTGGATGGTTCGGGTCCGCCTGTCAGTTTTTCATGCGGACCCGAACAGACGCTCCTTTGTTCTCTATGGAGCAACGGATGTTAGCGGTGACATGTCCGCTGACACCCGATCCGCTCCAATCCGCCAAAAACAGATGGATGAAAACCCTATTTTCCATCCGCCTGGCGGTCTGTGTCCATCTGATCCTCCATAGAGGAGAATGGAGCTGTGACAGGTCCGTGCAGAGACTGTCCTGTCATCCGCCGGCTCAGCTGGGATAAACGGGTGGATCCCCGCTGAGCAGTCAAATCGGGCTCCGCTAGTGTGAAAGGGGCCTAACTCTGAGGCTTGAAACATGAGTGTAATAACAGCAAATATCTTATATTCACACGTAATCCATCAAATGGATTTCCCACAAGCAATAGAATACATTTATTTAATCAGACACCGTAGATGCACTGTTCATTCACCCACCCCACACTTTATCAAACTGATGAGGAATTCCTCTACTGGTATATGTGGCTTTATATACATGGATGGCTTTATTAACTGCTTGCCGACCATGTTGTGTACATGTACTGCTGCAATGTGGCAGCGTCCCGCAAATCGCCATCTATAAACGGCGGCTCGCTCTCGTGCCCGCCGCACTCTGCAGGAGTGTTGCTGCGGCTTGGGCAGAATCAATCTCCACCGGTGAGACTCGATTGCCTAGCAGAGCCCGCTCTGTCAATGGGCACGTAAGAGATCTACTGATCCCTGTCACTGGGATCAGTTAGATCTCTTATGCCCCTGGTAGCCCAGCCCCCTCACAGTTAGAACACGTCTAGGGAACACAGTTAGCCCCTAGATCTCCTCCTGCAGGTTAACCCCTTCACTGCCAATGACATTTACACAGTAATCAGTGGATATTTCAATTTCTGATCGTTGTATAAATGTCATTGGTCCCAAAAAAGTGTCAAAAAGGTCCGACATGTCCGCCCCAATATCGCAGTCCCAATAAAAAGATTTGCAGATTGCTGCCATTACTAGTAAAAAAAAAATGGTAAAAATGCCAGAAATTAATTCTCATGGTTTGTAAACGCGGCAACTTTTGCGCAAACCAATCAATAAACGCCAATTGCGATTTTTTTTTACCAAAAATATGAGGAAGAATATAAATCAGCCAAAACCGATGAATACATTTTTTTTTGTTATTTTTTTTTTTTTGGATATGTATTTTAGCAAAAAGTAAGAAATATTGTTGTTTTTGCAAAATTGTTGCTCTTTTTTTGTTTATAGCGGTGATCAGAAATGACACAGAGGTGATAAAATACCACCAAAAGAGAGCTCTATTTGTGTGGAAAAAAGGACGCAAATTGTGTTTGGGTACAACGTTGCATGACCGTGCAATTGTCAGTTAAAGCGGCACAGTGCCAAATCGCAAAAAGTGCTCTGGTCCTAATGTGGGAAATCCTTCCGGGGCTGAAGTGGTTAATGAGTGCCTTCCATGCTGGAACAATTAGAGAGGTAGGCTTTTTCCAGGAGAGCACTATTAATTTCCTAGCATAATAAGGCAGTAAAGTAAATAGAGTACATGCCACGTTTTTTGGAGCCAGTGCGTCAACTAGAGCCAGAAGGCAATTCTTTACACTCGGCCATATACAGTGTGGTAAGCTCCTTTATACATTCAGTGACTCCTCAACAAAAAAATTGGATAGCTGTACAATCCCAAAAGATATGTAGGAAGTCTGCTCTGGTTGACGTACACCACCAGCAACAGGGCGACTGGGTAGGAAAAATCTTAGCCAATCTGGCCAGAGTTAGGTAGATATGATGTAAGAATTTATATTGGGTAAGATGGTCTTTTGCCGACAGTAATCTTCCAAATATCATCCCAGTTATCCCCGTCCAACTGGGGGAACGCCACCTCCCAAGCAGTTCTACAGCGTGAAAGTAGTCTACCAACCTCATTAAACAGTTGCTTGTAAATAGTGGACAGAGCCTTATGTAAAGGATCATCTCTAAGCAGAGATTCTAGAGCACTCATCTGAATCTGAAGAGGCAATGCACCAAATTGAGTGTTATATGCATGCATGAATTGCAGGTAGCGAAACAAATACGTATTTGGCAAATGAAATTTGGCTTTCAGAGCATCAAACCAGGGGAGCTTTCCATTACACACTATATCTTCTATCTTTTTGATGCCAAATTTGGTCCATTGGATCCTGATATGTGAAAAATTGTGACAACTGGGGGTTTTTCCACAACAGCGTATGTGGAGAAATCTCGATACAGTCTCCCGCTTCAACTCTACTGGTCACCTCACATGCCCTGAGAGCTGTACGCATAGTAATAGTAATATGGTACAGAGCCCTGCATCCTCAAAATACTAAATGCCTTAGTGCCTCATAAGAGCCAACTATGGCCGCTTCTAGAGCAATGGCTGTATCATCCTCTGGTACAGTGAGCCACCTATGAGCGAAGACCAACTGACCTGCCAGGACGTAACGATGAAAATCAGGGACTGCCAATCCCCACTGCTTCCACGGCTGTTGCAGTACCCCAAGTTAAATCCTGGGATTAGGCCCCTGCCACAGGAAAGTTGTGACCAGCCTTTCTATGTTCTTAAATATAGATCTCAGAATCCAAACGGCAAATTCGGGAAAATATATAGGAAGAGAGGCAAGGATTTCATTTTCAATAGATTAACTTTACCTATGAGCAAAAGAGGGAGATTCTGCCAGGCTTGTAGCTTATGGCTTAACTGCAACAGCAATGGAGCGACATTTAATGTACTGAATTCTGATACAGAGTTGGAAATATGGAGACCCAGACATTTAACTTTATCAACTTGCTGTAGGGGACAGCTACGGGGACCCTACATGTTGGAGATGAGGTCCTGAGAGTAAGAATTTCAGATTTACCTCAATTAACCTTCAGGCCTGAAAATAAAGCAAAGGCATTTAAAATATCTAGAGCTGCCTTTAAAGATGATTTTCTGACAGACTGCCCACCTGTATCCCACGCACCTCAGTGGAAGCTCTTAATGCCACCGCTAGGGATTCAATAAACAAGACAAATAGACCAGGAGATATGGGGCAACCTTGTCTAGTGCCCCTGCTCACTGGAAAAAAATTGACAGTTGACCATTAAGTTTGCTGCAGTGGCTGCAGTTGGATTCTGGCAAAGAATACTGATCCACCTCCTAAACTGAGGGCCAAAACCAAATTATTCCAACACTATGGTCATATATTGCCAGTATATGGAGTCGAAAGCCTTCTCCAAATCTAGAAAAAAGAATATCCCTCCGCTGGAAATGTCTGGGCCTAACTGGGTATGGGTAAAAACCCTATGCAAATTTATGTCATCCGTTGCTTTTTTGGGCATGAAACCGGTTTGATCAGGTGAGATAAGGTGTTGCAATGCGGGCATCAGTCTAATTGCCCGTAATTTAGTTAGTATTTTGAAGTCTATGTTGATTAGAGAAATCAGTCTATAAGAAGAACATTGAATGGGATTTTTGTCAGGTTTGGCCAATAATACTATGTGAGCCTATTAAAAGGAGAGAGGAAGGGCACCAGCATGGAAACAGTCCGAAGACAACCGGAGTAGTGTCCTTGCAAGAACCTCCGAGTAATGTTTATACCACTCAATTGGTATGCTATCCGGGCCAGGAGCCTTACTAGTAGGGAAGAATCCAATTACAGTGCCTCCTCCTCCTCCTTAAAGGGGACATCAAGTGTAAGGGTTCTAGCGACCACTACCCTTTATAATGGAAAAGTAAATGGAGGGAAGTGTCCTATGAATGTGCTGGTTAACAGCTTTGATGCAAAATAGTAAAACACTAGGCTTGTCATAACAAGACAGCAGACGTTATCTCAACAACATTGCAATTTGCAGGAAACACTTTTAAAACTCAGCATGGGCACTGGATGTAACATTTTAATATTTTCAGATTTTACATAGTCAATGACAAAACACATCTTTTAATTTCAGACCATCTATGGAATAGTAAAAAGGAAGAGACAAGTAATTGTGTAAGATTCTCTATGCATTGTGCTATGCAGCAAATGACAGTTACCGCAATTAAAGTGGTATTGTAGAGTAGCATGAGAACAAAGGATAAAATGGAACATTTTACTATAATATTCTCAGTGATTATGTATAACTTGAAGCTTTTGGAACTAGGAATGTGGCATCTCTAATTTCCATATATTTTCCATATTTAAACATTTCCAGTCTTAAAATCTCCACTTACATTATGCAAGAGAATCTTGGATGAAAAGGATAATTGTATGTCTTTAAAGTAAACCTCTGGCTATACTAAAACTATGTCACGGCTACTATAACATGGTGTTATAATTATATCCATAGGAGGTGGTCACTAGCTGCATATTACAGTATTCAGGAATTTCTGGACTATCTTCAGAAAATCTAATGGGATGTTAAGACAATTGGGGGAGCCTTAATTACCCAGTAAGGCGACTCAGAATGTACTGAACACATTGAATTGGTTTGACTGACAAAAAACTGTTATTTTCAAAATAGTTAAAGTGGTATTAATCACTTGAGCCCCGGAAGGATTTCCCAGGTTAGGACCAGAGCACTTTTTAAATTCGGCACTGCGTCGCTTTAACTGACAATTGCACGGTCGTGCAACGTTGTACCCAAACTAAATTTGCATCCTTTTTTCCCCACAAACAGAGCTTTCTTTTGGAGAACAGTTTTTCTTACTTTTTGCTAAAATACAAATCCAAAAAAAAAAACATTTTTTTTCATTGGTTTTGCCCGATTTATATTCTTCCTCATATTTTTGGTAACAAAAATCCCAATCTGCTTTTTTTGATTGATTTGCGCAAAAGTTGCTGTGTTTACGGATGATGAGAATTCATTTCTGGGGTTTTTATTTTTTTTTATTTTTTACTAGGAATGGCGGCGATCTGCGATTTTTAGCGGTACTGCGATATTGCAGCGGACATGTCGGACATTTTTGACACTTTTTTGGGACCAATGACATTTATACAGCGATCAGAAATTTAAATGTCCACTGATTACTGTATAAATGTCATTGCCAGGGAAGGGGTTAACCTGCAGGAGGAGATCTAGGGGTTAACTGTGTTCCCTAGGCGTGTTCTAACTGTGGGGGAGCTGGGCTACCATGGGCATAAGAGATCTAACTGATCCCAGTGACAGGGATCAGTAGATCTCTTATGTCTCCACTGACAGAGTTCTTTTGCTGTGGCAGCTCATCGGGTCCGCCCGAGCCGCAGGCACACTCCTCTGGAGTACGGCGGGCGCGCGCCCCCTAGCTGCCACTCCGATTCGCGGGACACGTCCACGCTGCCGCAGTAAATATACTGTAGGCAGTGTGGAAGTGGTTAAACCCCAAACCAAAATTGTAATATATTGCAGTTTACCAATCATTAGATGTGGTGGCTGCATCAATTTTCTTTGTCTTTTTTCCCTTTGTTCTTACCTGGTGATCTGGCCTGAAACACATCTCTGGTATTAGTGATACACATCTCTGGATGAATTAGCACAGAAGGCAGAGCAGCATAGTCAGTCTGAGGGGAGGGGAGTGTTAAATGTATTAACAGATTTAGATACACTAACAAACTGAAGCCAAACTCCAGCTCACACTTTATAATCAGTTACAGAAAACAGTTTTATTATTTCCCTTTGGGATAAAGGTTTCCTTGAACAAATAAAAGCTGATCATTTTAATTACCTCTGTCAGTGCTAAATGGCTAAATGGTTTTCTTATTCATGTAAACTGATACATTCTGCTAGAGAATTTGAGCTTTGCTGGACATTTCTCCACTGCAGCTCGTCACTCACGCTTCCTGATCATTGTGCTAGATGGAAAAAAATGCAGGAGCTGTGGTGACCATTTTTTAAAAGACTGCGTGGTGGCAGACATATTAGAGGAGACCATGGGCAATGCTACACTGAAAGGTACCCTCAACACAGGGAGCAGACATTTCTGAAAGGAGGGACGGTGATTGGCTACAGGTGCAGCTGGATAATAAAAAAACACGTACCTATTCAGGGGAAGAGGGGAGTCAACCCACATTGTGGGGTGAGTGGCTGTGAGGAGAGCATGTAGAGACATGGCTGCTGCTGTGGGCCTAAGCTGCCAGAAACATACTCTGCCCAGAGACACAGGCTAGGGATGATTTGTGCTGTTCAGAAGATGAGTGCTGCCAGGAAACTGCCTTCACTGCTGTGCTCTGTGTTGTGCTGCCAAAGTGCCCTGGATTGTGCTATTGTGAACCAGGAAGCTGGGCATAGGACTGCTGAGAAACTGTTACTGTGGCTGTGGTCTGTGAGTATTGAGCGGTGGCATATGCTGCAACAGGGACACCCTGCCAGTTTGCTACTACAGGGAATGTAGCTGCTGCAATCATCAGTGGGGACCACCGGGACTGAGTTGTGCTACCGTGGGACCACTAAACTCAGCGTACCAACTAAACTTGGATTACTCAAGCCTGCTATACCAGAGAGAGGATCCAGAGACTTCCATTCGAGATCCGTGGTTTTTGACCAGGAGGTATCAGAAAAGAGCTTCAACCAGCTGTGTTGTGGAGAGGACCCATGCCCCAGTAAGAAAGAATGCCAATGCTCCAGCCATCACAGGCTTGAGAAAGGAGGCCCTCATACATCTTGCTGGGTCATTGGAGGGTTCACCTGAAACAATAGGATTGGTGGGAGGCCTTGTGACATTTGTTGTTTTACTTGACCTCTGGATTACAAATATTCTTGTCTGAGGAGCGATCACTCCCACCAATGACTTTGGGCCCCAACATTGGCCTACAGTTGTTAAGACAGGGCTTGACAAATTTACTTTTAATCTAGGAGCCAGCTAAAAAAGTTAGGAGCCAGTTTTTTTAGCATAGTGTGGGTTTCAGTGCCCAGGGAAAGCCAAGTAATTTGCGCTCCCTAACCCTAACTTACTCGCAGCAGAGCAGCCAGTTAATAACTCCAGCATAACCCCGTTACACCAGGGTTATAGGCTGGCCAGAAAGAGCGACACTAAAACCCTGTTATAGGGGGAAACTCTTTATTATGCCTAACACATTGTAACTGCGGCATGTAAAACGTCCTCATCTGCTGCCTAATGCAGCTTAAGGGTGGTCGTTGGTGGGTGGCAAAAACATGTCTCTACTGCACATTTTTACCACCCAACTGCACATCTAAATGAAGCCTTAGTGATAATTTAAATAAAATACAAAAAAAGGTGAAAGAAGTATTCCAGTGCTGCTGATCTTCTGCTGCCTATTTGCACTACTTGCTGCCTACATGTGTGTCCCCACGGTGACTATTCATTGCTCTGGTGGGTTTCCGGTCACCATGAAATACTGGAGCCCAGCTGTACATAAAGAGAGATAATTGTTGATGGTACTCAGGGCTTTATCACAATTTTGTTGCTTAGCATAAAGATCACGATTCTCGTGGCATAACATCATCTTTCACATTATGCAAAAAAATTGGGCTAACTTAACATTATTTTTTTTTTAAATTCATTAAAGTGTATTTTTTCCCAAAAAAAATGCGCTTGAAAGACCCCTGCGCAAATACAGTGTGACAAAATATTGCAACAACCGTCATTTTATTCTCTAGGGTCTCTGCTTAAAATATATATATATAACGTTTGGGGGTTCTAAGTCATTTTCTAGCAGAAAATACAGATTTTTACTTGTAAGCAACAAGTGTCAGAAAAGGTTTAGTCTTTAAGTGGTTAAACTGACCTCATTTACAGACCGGAGTTCATTTCTTTGATAAAAGAACCAAGAGATACTTTGTTTATACTTAAAGAAAAACAAAAATCCGGGCAGCCTGCCAAGTTTAACAGCTGTCAGATTAAGCAGAGAACGTTTCTCGCTGAATCGGAGATGCTGTTTTAACATAGTGAGGGGAGGAGAAGGATTGGCTGCCACTCACCAGGGAGCAGTTTCTGGTTGCCATGGTGACCTGGCGCCCGAGGATTGTCGAGCCCTGAGTTAAGACACCATTGGCCAGTGAAATAGAGAGGAACTCTCACCTTGTTAGGACACATAGGGGTTGATTTACTAAAATTGGAGAGAGCAAAATCTGATGCAGCTATGTATGGTAGCCAATCAGCTTCTAACTTGTTCAGTTATGCTTTGACAAAAAAAACTGCACCAGATTGTGCACTTTCTAGCTTTAATAAATCAACCCCATACTGTTATCTTAGGTAGGCTACTGTTAGGGCCCTTCTTTAGCTCAGAAACACTGAGGCCTGAATGTTATACAAGACCCAATGGGTAGTTGTGATCATATTGTTTTATCGTGACTTTTAACATTGAAATATATTTATGGTTATTTTTGTTTTTTGTTATCTTGCTGTGCTGGGTGCTTTTGCCAAATTAAAACAACCCCTTTGCAGCCACAAGGTGTGTCAGAGGGTATGGCACTGCTTAGTGGGTCGTCAACACTAGGAAAAAAAAATAACCTAAACATCCAATGGCTCCTTTGGGGCTGTTTAACCTGCCTAAGGATTTGTAATTTTGCCCATCCAGTGCTGAGATTTACACCGCATTATTACACAGCACAGCCATGTCTGGCAGGGGAGTAAACCTGATTTTTCTCTGCTTCAGTTCATTAACACAGATCTCCTTAACACCTTGTGACTGAAAGTGTATCTAAACTCAGGAATAAACGTTATAAAGTAATTTACCCGTCCTTACATGTGGTGCTACATTTGTTTTACTTTTTTCAACCTAAGTACATGTCATGCAAATACAGATTAATACCAGTTGAACGTGCCAAGAATCCAGTGTCCTTGTAACTTTCTGTGCACTAGACTGAAATATCAAACAATGTTATCAGCCTTCCCAGTTCTTTTCTGTGGACCATGTGTAGCACCCTCTAGTGTGCTAGAATAGATTTTTCTGTAGTGTAGGAAAATTATTCAGGCTTGGCTGGCAGCCATGACCGTGTTGCTTTATCTGAGTCGGGTGAGTGACTCAGGGAGGGCTGGATGACTCACAGGTAGAATCTTTGAGACCTCCCCTTACTTGTGGAACTTGCTGGAAACTTCCAGAAGAATGGGAGTGGAGGTGAGGAGGAGCTGTGTGGAGTATTCTGAGAGCCCTAACCCATCCCCAACAGATGGGATTGCAGGGGGCAGGTTCTCTCAATACTCTGGGCCAGCCCCACTGGGGGCAGTGGAGTTTGGGTGAAAGCTGGAGATGGAGCGTTAGGCTGTCGGTGGCCCTTGAGGGTAGCTACCAAGTCTGGGGGGGGGTGACCTCGGGCCTGGGCTCAGGTGTGGAAGAGACCCTCTTCATGAGACACAGAAGTGTCCTGACTGGAGGTATGGAAGCAAGAGAATGACAGCAGGAGAACTCTGCTAGGCAAATCTTTACGGAGGAAGACATCCAGGAAGGCTGGTGAGTGTTACAGTTGCAGAGGGTTGAGAGGCATGCCTCTGAGGACTGGGAGAGAGCAGTCTGGAATGGATGCAGAGTCAGTCTGGGAGGACTGTGGAATTTTTGCCAAGAGGGCTGGAGAAAGGGACAGCTGCAGCCAGGTGGGCTGGCAGTGCTTGAAGTGGTGGTGCTGGGGATCAGTAGGCACAAGAGGACAGCTGGGCACTAGGACTTTGCTATATAAACAAGGGGCCCACAGGCCCTTCCTGTAATGTGCTTTTGTTACCTATCTGACTGAGTCTTTTTGTCAGATCATCCAACAGTGCCAGCTGGTCCTGGGAGTTTTAGTGCTGCAATCAAGAGTTGAGAAAACAAACCAACTCCTGCTTTCAAATCCATCAGTCCAGAGATAAATAGGCGAGAATGTGAATGACAATGAAAAGTCACTGTAAGTATAAATGTCACTTTGCACTCTGTGGCCTTGCTGCCCTCCTCAGGACCATGGGCGTCCAAAAGATACTATGAAAAGAACACAAGAGAGGGGTGCACTGACCTAGTGCAATACCATTAAAATGTTTATTAAGAACAATAAGATAAAATATATATACTCAGAAGTGGAGCAAATAAAAAGCGTTGCGGCAAAGAAGTATGGAAATGGTGTCGCACATCCTGGCTCTGTTGGTGGCGGCATGTCCCCGGGACACACCGCGTCACCGACTGGGGTGAACAGCAATGTCACGGCTGATCACAAATGGCATGTCCCCCATTCGCACGGCGCATGCGCGTGATCGGGAGCGCGCTGCGCATGCACGTCAGTGGCGGCGTGTTCCCAGGGAACACTGCCTGTCACTGACACTGGTATCAGCCGCCGGCCGGCAGCTATTACCTTGCGATCGGCTGTCACGCATCTGTGACCACCCCCAGTCACCTATTATGCATTAGTGATCGCCACCAGACACCGGTCACCCATCAGTGACCACCTCCAGACACCCGTCACCCATCCGTGACCACCGCCAGACACGCGGCACCCATCAGTGACCACCACGAGACACCCAGCACCCATCAGTGTGCACCGCCAGTCACTCATCAGTGACCTCCACCAGTCACCCATCAGTGACCACCACCAGTCACCCATCAGTGACCACCACCAGTCACTCATCACCCATCATTGACCATCACCAGACACCCATCACCCATCAGTGACCACCGCCAGTCACCCATCACCCATCAGTGACCACTGCCAGACACCCGTCACCCATCAGTGACCACTGCCAGTCACCCGTCACCCATCAGCGACCACCGCCAGTCACCCATCAGTGACCATCGCCAATCACCTGTCAGTGACCATCACACCCATGAGTAAACATCACCTGTAAAAGTCTCACACATGTGGTATCGCCATACTCGGGGGGAGTAGTAGAATGTACATGCTATGTGTTGGAAATATCATATAAATGGACAACTTTGTGTAAAAATAAAAGCGTTTTCAATTTTTTCCCACATTTTCCAAAACCTACTGGAAAAAATGTCAAAAGACTCATTATGCCTCATCAGGGCCGCTGATAGGCCAGTACTACTGGCCCTGCCGTACCGGGCCCGGGGCCCTTGGCTTGTCAGGGGGGCCCGGGCAATCTCCCTGATTTGTGTGTGAATTAAATTTTTTTTTGTCATCCCTTATCGCCAGCCACAACACACCTTAGTCCATACATCCCCACTGCCCCCCACTCCCAGTGCTGGGCTGGACTGGACTGGTTCTAATTGCAGTGTGGCTGTGAAGGACTATTTTCTCTTTTTCGGGGCGTGTCCTTCCGCGCCTGCTCCGCATAACAATATGACAGTATGTCATTAATTTAATGGCAATGGCAAGCTGGCAGCAGCAGCATGATTGACAACTGGTCTGGTGTCAAGCTAGTGCCACTGTGCCACCCATGCTGCCTAAATGCAATATTGCATATGCATTGTATGTGCTGTGCACCTTGGCACTGTCTCTCTGCAGACAGCACATGATGCAATATGGCATTTTGGTCAGCATGGGTGGCGTGGCACTGTCTCTGCAGTTGTAGCGTCTTTTATTGAAACCCCAGAGAAATGGAAACCAGAAGTGACATTCATCGCCGCCATATTGCTGCACCCCGCACTTGTCCTCAGTAAGCATACAGAGAGAAGGCGGCAAGCAGACATCTTTGTACACCCTCCAGAGTTTTTAATTTCACATTTATTTTTAACAGTAAATGTAGCTTACATACTGAAATACAGGATTTTGAAATCCGTCTATTTTGATGCTAAATTTTAAAAGCAGCAGTGTTCTGTGACACTTGTTAAGCCGTGAAATCGGCAGGTTTGCCGCTGCTTTTAAAATTGAACATCGAAACAGTACCATGTATTTGTATATACTGTATTTCCATATATAAACTCCGTTATCTGTTAAAAATAAGTGTGGAATTAAAAACTCTGGTGGGTGTACAAAGATGTCCGCTTGCCGCCTTCTGCCTGTATCCTTAGTGCGGACGAGTGCAGGTGTAGCAACATGGTGGCGATGAACGTCACTTCCGTTTTCCATTTCTGTGGGGTTTCAATAAAGGACGCTACATCGGCAGCACATGCATCATGCAATATGGTAAAAGGCAAGTGGAAATGGCGTCGCCGCTGCTAAATAAATGATATTGGGTATTGAAACATGATGATACGAACAAGCAAAAACTGGACGTAAAGTGCTGTGTGCTAGTGCAAATTGTTTATGTACCTTAATACAAGTGAGAATGTGCAAATATCAAATACTGACGATAATGATTCTATTACTGAAATGTAATCTCTAAAAAATATGTGAAGCTTTCAAATGAAAATAGCACTTTAACCTATTCAGATCCGCGCTATTGCCGAAGTACGGCTCCACGCGCATCTGAATTTCCGTGAATTTCCGAGACGACGTCCATGGACGTTGTCCCCTGTGCACGCTCCCGGCGCGCACTCACAGGCGGCGTGCACGCTGCGTGGGCGTGCCCACGGATCGGGCGGACTCGATGTCTGAAGGAGGGGTCAGGGGGCGTGATCAGGGGTGGGGCTTAAGGGGACCCCGTCAGGTAGGCTGTAGGGGGCCCCATGATTTCTATCAGCGGCCCCGTGCCTCATAGATTATACATTGGGGAGTTTTCTTTCCAAAATGGGGTCATTTTGTAGGCAATTCCATTGTCCTGGTGCTCCAGGACCTTCAAAAGTGTAATGAGGGGTTGAGAAATGAGATGTGTAATTTATGCTTGTAGAACGCCTGAAGGTGCTAGTTCAATGTTAACTTCTGGTGTGGTGTGAGTTGCCCTCCATGACTTTGTTCCCATACCCCCAACCCTGTCGCATGTAATACCAGTGTATAATGATATGATGTCTTTCAGAATATGTACATGGGTTACTAATTGACCCCTGAAGAAGGGTAGTCCATCCCGAAACATGTCGGGCCTTTACCCATCAGGATTCCATCTCTACACATGAACCACACCGCTTTTATGTACCAGCTCTGGAATGTAACAACTTTGGTCTTGATGATTTTATCAATATATGTGATTTGACACATGTTTGTAATTCTGTGTTCTTCCTGTTTCTGGAATAAAATGCATTTTTTATAATTTCATTGTACTGCCTTTAAAGGCCCGCTATTTGTACTGGGGGAATACCTTTTCGCTACTACTTGAATGGGATGTTGGCAGACCCCTTTTTGATTAAGTTGGGGTTATTTTCATACTAGTTCAATGTTGGGCCTCTGTATGTGGTCAGGCTATGTAAAAGTCTCACACATGTGGTATCACCATACTCAGAAGGAATAGCAGAATGTATTTTGGGGTGTCATTTTTGCTATGTACATGCTATGTGTTGGAAATATCTTATAAATGGACAACTTTGTGTAAAAAAAAAAATAATTTTTTTCCCCATATTTTCCAAAAACTACTGGGAAAAAAATGAACCGTTCAAAAGACTCATTTTGCCTCATAGATTATTTGTTGGTGTGTTTGCTTTCCAGAATGGGGTCATTTTGTGGGCAATTCCATTGTCCTGGTGCTCCAGGGCCTTCAAAAATGTGATAGGTTGTCATGACATTAGATGTGTAATTTATGTCCCTAGAATACCTGATGGTGCTCCCTGCATGTTGGGCCTCTGTATGTGGCCAGGCTGTGAAAAAGTCTCAGACATGTGATATCGCCATACTCAGGAGGAGTATCAGAATGTGTTTTGGGGTGTAATTTGTGGTATGCATTTGATTTGTGTGAGAAATAACCTGTTACAATCACAATTTTGTGAAAAAAAAAAAAGAAAAAAAATCTTCACGTTGCAAAGAATTGTGGGAAAAAATGACAACTTCCAAAAATTCACCATGCCTCTTACTAAATACCTTGGAATGTCTACTTTCCAAAAAGGGGTAATTTGGGGGGTATTTGTACTTTCCTGGCTTGTTAGGGTCTCAAGAAATGAGATAGGCTGTCAATATATCAGGTGTGATCAATTTTCAATGATTGGCACCATAGCTTGTAGACTCTATAACTTACACAAGGACCAAATAATATACACTTATTTGGGTTATTTTTTACCAAAGATAGGTAGCAGTATAAATTTTGACCAAATTCTACAAAGAAAAATTACTAATTTGCAAAATTTTATGACAGAAACAAAGAAAAAGGCATTTTTTCACAAAATTTTCAATCTTTTTTTATTTATAGCACCAAAAAAATAAAAAAACACCCCTAGTGATTAAATATCACCAAAATAAAGCTCTATTTGTGTGAAAAAAAGGACGCAAATTTCATATGGGGACAGTGTTGCATAACTGAGTAATTGTCATTCAAAGCGTGATAGCGCTGAAAGCTGAAAAATGGCCTGGACAGGAAGGGGGTTTTCGTGCCCGGTACTGAGGTGGTTAATGAATACAGAGCTCCATTATTGTGGTATTTTTTATGTGTCTGGAGCTCAGCCTTAGGTTTTTCTTTCAAACTTTATTTTACAGAAGAATGCTTTCAGAGTTTGAGGTAGTACCGTTTTGATTGATTGATTGATTAATTAATTAAATGTACTGGTATGCCTGAAGCACATGCAATTCTGACAGACATAACATGAAATATTAATGGAATAGGTTATTAAAATAGTACAAGACCTAGGGGAGATAAAGGGCATTAGCATAAAGATTATATAGCTGGGATTTACACTATTTCCACATTCATTTTATTTTTCCAGTGGTAAATGCAAAATCCTTTTTTTTCAAGGGTTGGCATGACTGCAACTTAAAGCAGTTGCATGCCCTGCTTGGTAATTTTTACCTACAGGTAAGCCTATAATAAGGCTTACCTGTAGGTAAAATGAATAGAAGGTCCAGGGGAACCAGAGCTCCTTGCCGGAATGGAGTATTCCTGTCGGAGTGACGTCATTGCGGCTCCGGCCACTCATAACACCGGAGCTCACAAACCCATAAGAAACGCAGAGGGAACATGTCAGCTCCCTCAGCATGGCCAGGGTGTGCTGCTGGAGCTTCATTCTAAGGTAAGTATTTCACATTGTGCTAGTATGCGATGCATACTAGCACATTATGCTATTATCTTGCAGAGTTTTGTTTTTGTTTTCCTTCTGTGTGTGCTTCCACTTTAAAGAAAACTTGTTCTGCAGGCTTCCATTGCTGACCCTTCCATTAGAAAATTCTCTATACCTGGCTTTTCAAATGCTTTGATAATTTCTGAACCACTAAATAGGGACATGTATGCAGAGAGAAAAATCTGACTGCCATGCATGCTTGTTTCAGGTTAGTGACTCAAAAGACATTGCAGCCCAAAATAGCCAGGCAACTAGCTATTTTAACTGAAGGTTACTAATTTTTCTCCCACTGAAGAAAAATCCAAACACAATGTTCAGAAATACACTTGCAATACAAGAGAAATAACTCAAAGGCAAGCACGTATGAAGATTTTGCAGCCTACAGTGCTCACAGGGATCTCATATCACCTGCACAAGACGTGAATAAATTATGTGATGTTATTTGCAAATTACATACATTTTCCACCAAAGAAGCTATTATGCAAGTTATGGAAACCATACAACTTGTGCACTTTGATGGCAAAAAACACCTGGTTTTCCTGGATTTATTCGGGAGAACACTCAAGATTAGAGTTGAGCGAACTTCTAGAAGTCCGGGTTCTGCTGGTTCGGCCGAACTTCGGGACAAAGTCCGGGTTCGGGTCCGGACAGAACCCGAACTTTGTCCCGGCCACAAAAAACGGTAGTTTCACGTGTTCAACATACCAAAGGTATTGAACGTATTATCGAAGAAACCACCTTTTACATACATTAAACGTTTATTGTAGTGTATTAAATAAGTGCAGAACACGTCCACTATACTCTAGGGACACTCGTGACATCCGACGTTTTAGAAGTATGCACGAACGGAAACTCAATAAAGAGAACATAACGTTCACATAAAGACTTGTAACACAAACCTAAAAAGAAGTCACCCTCTTTTTAATCATTGGAAGTCAATTTTATCGATCAACGGACCGATAAAACCCGACGTTACAGAAAACTCAGTG
>BLSH010279289.1:120770-137111 GCA_018402905.1 Glandirana rugosa
GAATAAAAGATGTGCAATGATTGACGGTTTGATTTAAAGTGACACACAGACTTGAAATACTTGTGCAGAAGAGATGTGCACTGATTCCCGGTTTCATTTAAAGTGATACACACATTTTGCAGAACAGTGATATGGGTACTCCGGGCTTATTTACACTTTTTGGACACAGTTTGAAGATGATTTTAGAACAGTTCTATGGCCTCTAATGTTAATTAATACTTTTCAGACCCATTTTGAAGATGATCTCCATTTTTGCATTTTTTATGTTTTTATTTTTTTAAAAATATTTAAAGTTATTTCCCTGTCCCAATTTCTTTGTAGGGCACTTGTCCCACCCTTACCCACATTTTCCTTCCTTTTGCAGACCTCTAGGACCTTCCTGGGCTTTTTTACAGCATTTTTAAGATTTTTCATTAAAATTACCAGAACCCCGGACCCGAACCCGGACTTTTTTTGAAAAGTCCGGGTCCGGGTCCCGGACACCCCAAAGTTCGGTACGGACCCGAACTTTACAGTCCGGGTTCGCTCAACTCTACTCAAGATGCATAGAGCTTTATACCCTCTACTGGAGATGCTCCATCAAGAGGGGATTACATAACACTGGGGATTCTCATTCCATCTGATTGTGACCAAAGATGGGAAAACTTTATATCTTCAGGACAAAACTGATCTTCACAGTTTCTTTAACCAGTTCAACCAACTGGAGATCGAAAACCTGGACTGGATAACTGTGAAAGTATCTCTATGCCACACTGCTCAAAACCTTGGCAGTCATCTGATCTACACAGGACAGGAGTCCGAGAGTTTACATGTCTCCTTTGCATTGACTTCTATCAATAACTGAACTTACTCATCCCTGCAGGTGACACCCTAACCCCCCTTGGAAATGATACCTCCCCAGTAGATAAACTATCAACCTAAACTTCCAGTTAGACATATTTCTTATCTCTTTTACACAGGGCAATTACTTACATTATAACCACCTGGCAGAGGCATAACTAGAACCTTCAGGGCCCTGGTGCAAGAAAGCGTGTAGGGCCCCCCTGGCCCCCTACCGTGGCCCTTCCCACTGATCACGGGGCCCTGTACTCCCATTGTGGAACCCTTTATTACAGTTCCGCAGCAGGCCACCTTCCTGCCATCTTGAGGTCCCCAAACCAGAACGCCAGAGCCCAGTCTCAAGTGCGAGCCTTTGCGACCCTGGTAGTTTTGTCACTGGTGTTTTTTATTTTTATCTTTTAATTATTTTTTACCATTTTATTTTGTTACAATGTTATTTTTTATCATTTTTTTTCATATTTTTTAGGACCCGCATTTGGGTGCTTTGGGGAAATATCAGGGGGTCTAAACAAACCCCTGATGTCTCACTTTTGAGACAGAGAAAGGGACTAAGGACAGACTCATCAGTTCCTTTCTCTGCAGAGCTTCCAGTTCATTCATAAACTAAGGCATAGTAAGCAACATAGTTGACTCTGCCCCAGCTATGAATGAATAAAAACAAAAACAGTGATTGGTACCAATCACTGATTCTATCCATTAAGACAAGGATGGGGCCAGTAAATGACAATAACTCTTCCTCTATGGCAAAGGTATTGAATTAAAATTCAAGCAGGACTGGTCAGTATAAGTTTCTTCCAGCAGCGGCCAGAATTCAAAATTTGTGGTATTTTAGATTCTAGTATATATGTTAGCAGTATTGAACTTTGCAACTTTGTCAGGAATCAGCAGCAGGAACACACAAATCTGCGCAGCTGCACTAGGAAACTGAGACCAGACTATATATATTTAAATTAAGACTTATTTACAGTGAAACAAAAATCCATCCGGTGAGGAAGCCGCGTGGCCCTGTGGCGTAACGTGTTGGGGAGGAGGTTGACATCACAATGCTCAAATGCAGGACAAGGAGGATTTGTGTTAATTGTACCCTGGAGAATAAGTCTGAGTAAAGGTACGAGTAGCAGGAGAAGGAAACATCTGTTCTGTTGACATCTGGAAAGATTACTCCAAGTCCCCTGTAGAGGGGCAAAAGGGCCATTAGACTATAACAGTGATGGCAAACCTTGGCACCCCAGATGTTTTGGAACTACATTTCCCATGATCCTCATGCACTCTGCAGTGTAGTTGAGCATCATGGGAAATGTAGTTCCAATACATCTGGGGTGCCAAGGTTCGCCATCACTGAACTGTATCATTGTATGTGGTCAATTATTTCAGGTGAGAGCACACCCGCTGGAGGGGCTGAGCACAGCATAAAGCATGATTTACACTGAGTAATTGGAATGTAACAAGAAGATCACATAGCACAACTGAGGATTGTGTATATTGTCACTATTGACAGTGACACTAACTAAATTATATTGGCACTGAAATACACTATTGGTGTTCACACTCATTTAACACACAGTTGTAATTGTATTTGTATTCATATTTTTTAAACATTATAGTTGATGATCATAAAGCACACTGTGGAGGCTGGAGAGCGGCACCAATTAGATTTTATATATGTTCACATGTTTATGAGAGTGTGGAAGGTGTGAGCAATTCACAAATAGGATATCACAGTATAGACACATAGCAGCACGCAGGATTTAAAACATATTCTTTGTGTAATTAAAAATTGAACTATATTTTGAACGTGCTGAACATATATTAATGTAGCACCCTGGTCCTAGACAGGATTGCTATTAAATTTAGTTCTGCTAGGTGGTAACTAGCCTGGCCAATTGGTAGGGGATACCCTGATTGTTGCCCTAAGCCTGGGTTGGTACATCCCCCTCTTGTGATCATTTGGTGGCACTGCTGCTGTTGACATTAGAATGACAATATCGCATTGTATTCAGGTTAGGAGTGGATATGTTGTCCCAGCCAATCAATAGGGGTTTCTTTGGCCTCAGATGCTGCTGGGAGGGCCTATTTACTTGGGTGGGGTCAGGTGATCAGGGTTCTTTGCCACCTGGATGCCTGTCTAGGTGGATGTGTGTTGAAAAGCTCCCGCCTGCTAGGCCAGAAGCCTGAGGCCTATCCGGGAGTACATGGTTTCTAAGTGGTCCGAGGCCTACCCAGGTTGGAAGCAAGCAGCACGGGTTGGGGATTCAGGCCCGGAGCCAAACCAAGTTGCAGGGATGGAGAATCGAGTTTTAGTCCTAGGTGAAGGAAAGCAGTTGCCAGCAGAGACAACCACTCCTGTCGCCAGAGGCAAGTGAGAACTTGAAATTTCTGACCTGGTCTTGGGAGCGTTAGGAGTGATTGGAGGTATTCCCCCCCCCTTTGGTATATGACGGTAGATCCCATCATATAAACTATGTAAGCTATATTGACTGCTGTCGGATACTGCTGCCTACCTTGGATCACTATATGGAAACAGTGTAAGGCAGACTGAAAAACATTATAAAGATTGTACCACCCAGGTAAAAAGACCCTACTGCCGTCGTCCCTGAACTACAAGTGTAAGTATGAGAACAAATACCCCCAAAGAGAATGGGACTTTTGCAGGCAGACTGACTATATTAGACCAAATTTAAAATTGAAATACATTTTATTTGTACATTAAAAACAAAATGATGGGTGTGACAATAACACCCAAATTGTACATAAAAGCAAGATATACATGCGAATATTGACAATTGGATGTGTAGACTTCTCAAAGCCCGACGCGTTTCAGGATCTTGTCCTTTCTTCAGGGGCAGTAACAGAGAGAAGTATATTCTTCAAAAGGCAAACACCATAGGTGATTCACATGCATTACACCAGCCTTACATAGGGTGATTTTTGGGAACAGCCTGTGAAGTGGTGGTCCACAGGGGCAACCGCTGCCACCTTGCCTCACCAGTCTCCACTGATCCTCCAAACTTTTAGCTGAACCCAGCATCCACAGCCCAAACTCCTGAATAGCTGAGAAAAAGGGGAGTTGCTTGGCACTGATCCCCTGGTTGCGGATATTGAAAAGGCTAAAATGTCTTTACTGAGGAGAAGGGGTAGACATGACGGCGTGTGTCCAATGGCCGTCTACACATCCAACTGTAAATATTCACATGTATATTTTGCTTTTATGTACAATTTGGGTGTTATGGTCACACCCATCATTTTGTTTTTAATGTACAAATAAAACGTATTTCAATTTTAAATTTGGTCTAATATAGTCAGTCTGCCTGCAAAAGTCCCATTCTCTTTGGGGGTATTTGTTCTCATACTTAAACATTGTGCTCTACTGTGAAGTGGTGGTGAGGACTCTCTGGCATTTACCCTCATTTTCTCTTGCTCCCACTGACTTGATGGAACTCATCTTGGATCATTTAATATACAGCAAGGCTCTAGGTACCTGTCCTTGAGCTGCGATTTGAAACATCTCCACATCATTTTCCCATTCATCATATGACTAGGAAATCCTCATCCCTTGAGCTCCGAAGGCAAAATCCTTTCGAGTATTGTTATTGGACAAAGTATGTCCAGATATATAAATTGCATTCTGCTACACGCCCTTGACAAAAGACTTGAACCTGAAACGCGTCGGGCTTTCTTCCTCTTTCGTAGGATGGCAGAATGATGTTTAGGAACCTACACGCAGATGTGTGCGAGCCGGCTGCACTTGAACAATCTAATATTTTAACAGAATACCTTTATACACTAATTGGTTTGTTTGTCATTTTTACAACATTTTTGTAATTTTTATACTTGTGAAAATAAATGAGGATCGGATACATATGTAGTTGTGTTTTTGATGCTCTTTGGTTCCCCCACCTTGAAAGTCCCACCCAGAGGGGTTCTTCAATTGGTATTACCTTCAGGGATTGGTGGTGGTACCAGATTGACACTACTCGCTTGCTGAACATATATATTTCATGTGGTACGCCACATGCTTTGTTATCCTTATTCATCCTTTCCCGTTACCCTAGTTGTTGTCAGGACATCCACTCTCAGGCTTGAGATTATATATTTTTTAGTTTGTTGCAAACTCTGAGACTTAGTTTTGTTGGCCGGGGAAGAGTGCAACACCCTGGCCCTAGACAGGGTTGCTATCAAATTTAGTTCTGCTGGGTGGTAACTAGTCTGACCAATTGGTAGGGGATCCCCATTGTTGCCCTAAGCCTGGGTTGATGCATCCCTCTCTTCCCAGTCTTCTGTCATTGGGTGGCACTGCTGCTGTTCACATTAGAATGACAATATCGCATTGTATTCAGGTTAGGAGTGGATATGTTGTCCCAGCCAATCAATAGGGGTTTCTTTGATCTCATTGTATCCAGGTTAGGAGGGGATATGTCGGCCCAGTTGAACAATCAGGGTTTCTTTGGCCCCAGAGGCTGCTGGGAGGACCTATTTACTTGAGAGGGGTCTGGTGATCGGGGTTCTGTGCCACCTGGACGGCTGTCTAGGTGGACGTGTGTGTTGAAAAGCTCATGGCTGCTAGGCCAGAAGCCTGAGGCCTATCCAGGAGTATCTGGTTGCTAGGCGGTCCAAGGCCTACCCAGGTTGAAAGCAAGCAGCGCGGGGTTGGGACTTCAGGTTTGTAGCCCAACCAAGTTGCAGGGATTCTGCCGGATGGAGAATTGAGTTGTTGTCCTAGGTGAAGGAAAGCAGTTGCCAGCAGAGATAACCACTCCTGTTGCCAGAGGCAAGTGAGAACCAGAGGTCAAATATAAAGGGGACACAGTCGCCAGTAAAGGGACAACTACTCCTAATATCAGAGGCTAAGTTTGTGAAGTCTGAAGAAATACCAGAGCAGCCTTTTTCACTAACTGGGGATGGTGAAGAATTTGGGAAAGCTCCAGCAGAGTCAAGCTAGGGACCCAGCACGATAGTGTGGGTGATGCTTGCAGAGAATTCAGCGGGTTAGCCAAGTCAGGGACCCAGCAGGACATCATGGATGACACGGAAGCTACAGCGGGTTAGTTGTGGAGGAGCTCAAGGGATCCAGTGGCGGCTGGGATCTGAAGAGTATAGTGAGAGACTGGGAGCTCAGTGAGAGAATCTACATACAAATACAGTTTGCTGCAATTCAGCTTAAAGGCCCTTGAACAGTATAGCTGTCCTTCTATTCCTACTTTTGTCTCGCGGTCTGCCAAGTGTTTTTGCACCTGACTAAGGGTGTCCTGGCCCTAACCATCTCTCCCCAGTTTGTTAAGAGACAATAAATATCTTTTTGCATTCTCAAAGTGCCTGGCGCCCAACTTACTCTATCTGCACTACACCCACTATGCCTAGTAACCCACACTGTGAAGAGGGATGTCAGCTCTCCCCGACTCTGAAGGTCACCACTAGGTCTGTAGAGGTCGGGGCCATGGCTACATGAAATTAATTATATATACAGTATACAGTATATATTCTCTTAAAATAAAGTATTCAAGAAACAATAACCTTTCTGATGTTGTCACATTTACAGGACTAGATCTAATAATGCATGGTCCTGCAAATAAATGTTTTTGAAATGTATTGCCATGGATCTACCTGAATTTGGCTCTTCTTTTGTGCACATTTGAAAGCAAGCAAACATGAACATTTTTGGGAAGATTTTAATCTTACCTGGTTTGCTATTTCCAAGTCTCAACCCCTTCACCACAATTGTAAAAAGAACATTTTCGGTACGTGTTTAGTAAAGAGTCAGGTCTGAGCATTTTCTGCTCAATCTCAAATCAATTCCTTATTTTTCTGAAACTCAATTACCCCATTCCTATCAGCTGGAGGCACAATTGTGCCAGGCAGGAGATTTGGTTCATAGCAGTGATTTTATCCCACAGGAGTCAGAGAACATTCAGAAAAGACTGGGAGCATTCACACTCATCTAGCATCAATAAAGAGTCTTTCCCGCTTGGACATGAAAACTGCAGGAGACCACAGGATTCTCTGAGGTCCACGATGCATCTGTTATTTAAAATAGCATTCTTTGTTATCCACCCAGACATGCAATTACTGCTATGTGTCATTCTGTGGGCAGAGGGTGATTATTCTAACCTGAAGCATGTCACTTTCATCAGCTGTGAGCAATCAACTCTGTCCGAATTGCTGGTTAACAATATGAATCACATAGTAAAACAGAGTAGACTTCTATAGAATCCCTTACAATAGTGTAATCACGAGACATCTGTGAGGTTGATGTTTGAAAACTAGAGCAAAGCTATTGGAAATAAAAACTGAACTGTGCAATCAATCAGATCCCTGGTTTCATTTTTGCCAGTGCAAGAAACATCAAATCTGATTGGTTGCTATAGCCAACACCTTCTTTCCTGTTCTAATAAAATAGTGTTGAGCTACTTGGTGGATTAAAAAAATAAAGAAGTTCCCCTTTCATTGTTGTCCCCAACAATATTGCTTTGCACCTCACTCCCCATCCACACGTACTGTATACTCGATTGGCTTGTATACTATGTAGACTTTTTTCATTATTTACTACATAAACCTATATACATGGATGGCTTTCCGGGTATCTATCCCATTGCCAGATAGGTCTATAATATTACCTGATTGGGTCATACACTCTATAGACCCTTCACACATATATACTACACATATGGTTGGCCTTCCCAGTACATATTTGACTACTTAGATATACATTTTTGTTGCAGCTGCAAATCATGTTGGGCATTGAGGGACATGAAAGCTCACACTCTTTGGCCCCCATGTTATGCTTACGCTCCATATGTCCCCCGGTGGGTCTTTGCTGGTTCCTTCTCTTCAGCCGCCAGGATAGACACACCTTGCCGCCACCTGTTATATTGGCTTTGAGACATTGGCTCAGTCCATATGTGAGTATGGAATCTCTTTGTGTAAGGTCCCCCATATTTGCTGTATGGTATTTATTTTTATGTTATATATTTTTCGTCTTTATTCTGTAGATAGATTGCATTTACATCTACTCCTGAAGAAGCGAGCAGCGACCCGCAAAACGTGTTGTGTTATACGATGCCTGTGTATTACTGTACATCAACAGTTCTAAATATATATGTATATATAAATATATATGTGTATATATATATATACATATATATATACATATATGTATATGTGTTTTATCACTGCCAAGTGGTTTGGCACCTCTGTTCATTCATCTCATATATGAACAATTTTAATAAATGTATAAACCATGTTTACTTTGTATACTCTCATTGACCTTTTTGTGCTCACCTCATTTAACCACTTCCCTATGGCTGTATGCAGAATGAATGCCAGGAAGCAGTTCAGTTATCCTGACTGGGCGTCATATGACGTCCAGCAGGATAACAAGCCGGCGCTTGCCTGCGGAGCCGCACAGTGCGGCGATCGGTGGTGTGTCATTCTGACACACCGCATCTCTGATCATGGTAAAGAGCTTCTGTCAGAAGCCCTTAACCACATGATCAGCTGTGATGAATCACAGCTGATCACGATGTAAACAGTAAAAGCCGCATGCCGGCTTTTCCTCTACTCGCGTCTGCAGACACCACTAGATGACAGCCGATCGGCGGCTCTTCTGACAGGGGGTGGTCTGCGCTGATTGTTTATCAGCATAGCCCCCCTAGGATTGCCACCCAGGACCAGGGAGCCCATCTAGGACCACCAGGGAATGCCCACCCATAGACAACCAGGGAAGCCCACCCTGACCACCAGGGAGCCCACCAATAGACCACCAGGTAAGGGGCACAGTGCCCAACAGGGATGGCACTCAGTGCCATCTTGGATGCCACCCAGGACCACCAGGGAATGCCAGGGAAGGACCACCAGGGAATGCCACCTAGCATTGCCACCTATCAGTGCCCACAAGTGCCACTTATCATTGCCCACCAGTGCCACCTATCAGTGCCATCTATCAGTGCCCATCAATACCACCTATCAGTGCCCAGTGCCACCTATCAGTGCCAATCAGAGCCGCCTATGAGTGCCCATCAGTGCCACCTATGAGTGCCCATTGTAACGAATGCGGGTATCAGATCCCTGCCCTCCTCACTAACTCATGACAGAGGACCGGCCAATCGCACACCATGCTTGTCACTAATGTAACAATGCCACTCTCAGCTGCATCCAGCGCAAAGATTTTCAAGCTTGTGGGACCACAATCTAGGTGCCAGCAGCCTGAGAGCGATTGTTACTGGGCTAATTCAGTCAATTAACCCTTTCACTGCCACCCCTGACTGTTGATTTTACGGAAGAGTCAGAGCTCCCACCAATTAGCAATGATAATTATGTTATTAGAATTATCGCCTGTAACACACACTGTCACCCCAGACAGGAATATTCAGATGATTTACCCTAAACAGTAGCACTTTTCAAGGAACAGGTTTGTTATAGATTGCATTAAGAGCTTTAGGGACAAGATTAACACTTTTCAGAATAAGGTTTAATAATGAAATGGTCAAAATTGGTGCAAATAAAATATTTACAGAAAAATGGGGTTACAAAGCAATAAAGACATAATATAAAGCAACAAGAGATCAGATAGAATTTAAGAAAGAAAAGATACTGGCAATTAATGTCCGTGACTGCACAGAGATTGGTCGATGAGTCATACGGGTTCTCAAATGTTCGTAGTTGATAGTAAAATGGAGAACTGACAACTGTCCTTTTCATTCTCTTTTTCTCTGGGAGTAAAGGGATGGGGCCGTATGCCCCTGACCACTCACAGGGGTAAGGAGGATCTGTGGGCTGTCCAGGGTGGAGGATGCATAAAGACCTTCCCTGATATATGGTTTCTATACCCATATTCATATCTCACAATATGTGCAAGGTGCATTCCAAAAACTGATAAATTATAGTCCAGTGCGAAAGTGGCATTCCAACAAGTCTAAACATGACAGGTTTCCAATATTTAATTAATCTGGGAGGAAGAAGTGTTACCAGTGGCTCCCCATATGATTGGACCTAGAGGTGTCTGGACTTAATTTGGTCATTGTAAAATTCTGCATTCAAATATTTACTTGTTATTAAGATGTCACGTTCCTATCTGAATTTATGAATCCTGTGTATATTTCTTACGTTTTGCATGAGGTATAGGGGTCTCTGGAAGGTCACTTGGCTCTCAGTGTCCTTCTACGACCCTTGTTAATTCTGAGCCTCTCTTTAATGGTATGCTCTGTGGGTTTAATAGGCTGCCCCGCAAAACCAGACACATCCTGGGGACTCATTTAGCTAAGATAACAGTTCCTTTTAAAGTGGGCTTTTGGAATTCCATACTGAAAAGGGAGGAGGGAGTGAGTGAGGTATTCTGCAATGGGTGTCTCTTAGGCTAAGACTGTCTTGGCTGACGTCTGAACAAAATGGTTGACATATTTTCGTGT
Source organism: Glandirana rugosa (assembly GCA_018402905.1). NCBI lineage: Eukaryota > Metazoa > Chordata > Amphibia > Anura > Ranidae > Glandirana > Glandirana rugosa. The sequence goes on from BLSH010279289.1 coordinate 131,012, forward strand.
GTCCAGCACGTGATATCATTACACCCATTAGTGCAGCTTATCAGTGCCACCTATCAGCACTGCTTATCGGTGCCACCTATCAGTGCTGCATATATGTGCCTCATTATCAGTGCCCATCAGTGGCACCTCATCAGTGCCGCCTCATCAGTGCACGTCAGTGTAGCCTCATCAGCACCTGATGGTGAAAACTTACTTATTTACAAAGTTTTGTAGCAGAAACAAAGAAAAACTTTTTTTCTAATTTTTCGGTCTTTTTTTATTTGTAGCGCAAAAGAAAGCTCTATTTGTGTTAACAAAATTATAAAAATTTTGTTTGGGTACAACATCGCATGATCGCGCAATTGTCATTCACAATGCAACAGCACTGAAAGCTGAAAATTGGTCTGGGCGGGAAGGGGGGTAAGTACCTGGTATTGAAGTGGTTAAAGTCCCATGGGCGGAATTCTTCTTTGTTAAAAATAAAACATGTAGGTACTGTATATATAACATCAACTGACATAAGTGAAAATCACACATAAAGTAGTTATAAGTGCTAATAAACTCTTCAAAATTACGAAGCCACGTGGGTTAGTGACGTAACACATTGGGCGGAGCCATATGATGTCACTTCCAATCCAGAGCTGAAAACTGGAAGTTGCTTTGATTACAACACTGTGATATATTTCTACAATGTGAATGCATATTACGCTGCTGTTTTAATTTTTAATGAGTAAAAATGTTATTACTAGAGTTGAGCGAACACCTGGACGTTCGGGTTCGGAGGGTCCAACGAATGTTGCCCGAACGTTATCCCGGACCCCATTGAAGTCAATGGGGACACAAACTTTTAGGCACAAAAATGGCTGTAACAAAGTCCTGGCAAGTGCTAGAGGGCTGCAAAAGGAAGTAAAATGGGGGTAAGAGTAGGGCAAGTGCCCTACAAAAAAATGGGGATAGGGAAAATAAATTAAAATCAAATAAACTAGGAGATGATTTTTGAACAATAATGTGTCACTTACAGCTGCAGCTAGAATCTCTCCCTTTAGAACTAGGAGATGATTTTTGAACAATAATCTGTCCCTCTAAGCAGAAGCCTCTACCTAGTGCAGTCAGATCGCTCAAAGCAGCAGTATGTGAAATCTCAAATTACTCCCACAATCTGATCGTTGTGTACGATCATAACGATCGTTGTGTTATGAAGGGTTTGATCTGCAATCTGTCACTCAAAGCAGCAGTATGTGAAATCTCAAATTTCTGCAATCTGTCCCTCAGAGCAACAGTAGTAGTAATCTCAGGATGCAGGATCAGATGTTAAAATGTCTGCAATCTGTCCTTCACAAAAACGCCGGCAGCTTCCTCTCCCTACACTAACCCAAGAGCATGTGACATGCAGCACTGTGACTCCAGCCTCATATAGAGGCTGGGTCACATGATGCACTGGCCAATCACAGCCATGCCATTAGTAGGCATGGCTGTGATGGCTTCTAAGGGCAAACCAGTGAAACGCTTGCTGATTGGCTGCCCTGCAGCTATTCAACATGCGTGATCAACTACCAGAACCCAGAACCCGAACCCGAACGTTTTTTGAAACGTCCGTGTTCGGGTCTGGGTCCCGGACACCCCAAAGTTCGGTACGGACCCGAACATTACAGTCCGGGTTCGCTCAACACTAGTTATTACACCACTGGAAATTTCCCCTCTTCTTCCTATTTGAGTGCTGTATATTAACAATGGAGTTGCTGGTTAAATGGAGCTTGAATTGAACCAGTCACCATTTGAGAGTTATAATGGATTGTGCTGTCATCTGGAGACCTGGTGTGGAGATGTGTGCTAATGGATGTAATTCACCTGTGTTGCCATGTATATAATCTATATCTATATAGGTCCACTCATTCAGGTGAGCAGTTAATCTTCCTGGGGGTGGTGCACTTTTAAACATGGTGGAGCACGAAAATTTTGTCATAATTTATCACAAGCAAGATTGGAGCACCAGAGACTATTATTAACATCATATTAATTTTGTTTTCATTTTATTTATTTATTAGTAGTAGTGGGATTATTTTTTGCTATAGTATTCATTTTGAAGAGCTTATTAGCACTTATAACTACTTTATGTGTGATTCTCACTTATGCAAGTTGATGTTATAACATATACACTATATTGTCAAAGGTATTGGGACGCCTGCCTTTACACATACATGAACTTTAATGGCATCCCAGTCTTAGTGCGTAGGGTTCAATATTGTGTTGGCCCACCCTTTGCAGCTATAACAGCTTCAACTCCTCTAGGAAGGCTATCCACAAGGTTTAGGAGTGTCTATGGGAATGTTTGACCATTCTCCCAGAAGCACATTTGTGAGGTCAAGCACTGATGTTGAAGGAGAAGGCCTGGCTCACAGTCTCTGCTCTAATTCATCCCAAAGGTGTTCTATCGGTTTGAGGTCAGGACCACCCCAAATCGCTCATCCATGACTTTGTGGACCTTGCTTTGTTCACTGGTCCACATCATTTGGTGGATGGGGGGATTATGGTGTGGGGTTGTTTTTCAGGGGTTGGGCTTGGCCCCTTAGTTCCAGTGAAGGGAATTCTTAAGGTGTCAGCATATCAAGATTTTTAACAATTTTAGGCTCTCAACTTTCTGGGAACAGTTTGGGAATGGCCCCTCCCTGTTCCAACATAACTGTGCACCAGTACACAAAGCAAGGTCTATTAAGACATGTATGAGCAAGACATGGATGAGCAGCTCTGTGTTCCCCGCTTATATATGAAACCACTATCCTGTTTTCTATTTAATCATTACCAAAGCTCCATGGATCTGTTACTGAAATGCCTTTGGCGTAAATCTTAACATGCCCATCCCAGTAGAATTCACCAGCAACCCTGGCTTAGGAGATTGTTGAGGTAAGCACCCAAGCTGAGTAAAGGAGCGTCTGACTTAATCACTATTGTTAGGTCAGGAGCCAAATGTTTGAAAGTTCTACTGGCCTTAGCCACCACCAAAGCGAGTGTGTCATACCTGAGGTCAACACGATCCTGTGGTGCAGGGAAGATCTTCTTCACTGCCTTGAGAATCTTATCTGGACCAGCTGGCAGGTGGCAGTAACACACTTACCTGCAGGACACCTGAGATTGCTAAGGCACAGCCACCATTGGGAGCAGCCAAACATTGACTTTTAAATGGCTAGGAGCAGGAAGTGGAGCAGGATGCTCAGCATTGTCTAGCAATTAGATACACTATCTTAGTGTTGCTTAGCTACTATATACACTTCTGTGTCCTCACCCTGGAGTATCTGATGTCATCTGGGCATGCCAGTGATCCTCTAATGACATGACTCAAAGTGCGACCATATCATCCCACAATACTAGAAATCAGACTGGTGTCATGAACAGGATGCCACGATGCAGGGGGCAAACAAAAGGGGAGAGAGTCACCCCAAGAGCTTCCCTGTGCCTTTAGCAACCTAAACAGGTTGAAGATAAGAGGGTGGGTTTTTTGGGACATTAAATGAGGCTAGTATCAACACAAGGAGTAGAAGGTATAAATACATTTATTGCATCAATTTTGTCATGAAATGTATATGAAAAACACATCAAATTGATAAACTCTATTATAAATAAAGATATACATAGTTTGAGCCAAGAACTTAGGACATATTACATCATGTTGTAACAATAAAACATAATAAAATAATTTAGAACCCATTGGCCATATATAAAATATTGAAACTTCTGACTTGATGAAGTTGTAACTATGGTTGAATCTGGGAGCTGCATTCTATAAAAGCGCTATGCATTTGGTAGAATTGTATCTTACTCATCAGGAGCAGATGCTGGGCATGTCTAGAAAATGTAGAAAAATGATATTAGTCTCGGTAATAACCACGCGGGTAGTATGTGCAGGAGAGGAGGATGGGGTGTACGGCGGTAGATAGTATGTGCAGGAAAGGAGTATGGGGTGTACGGCGGTGGATAGTATGTGCAGGAGTGGAGTGAGGAGTGTACAGCGGTGGGTAGTATGTGCAGGGAGAAGAGTGTGGAGTGTACAGCGGTGGGTAGTATGTGCAGGGAGAAGAGTGCGGAGTGTATAAAGGTGAGTAGTATGTGCAGGGAGAAGAGTTCGGAGTGTATGGAGGTGGGTAGTATGTGCAGGGAGAGGAGTGCAAAGTGTATGGTGGTGGGTAGTATGTGCAGGGAGAGGAGTGCAAAGTATATGGAGGTGGGTAGTATGTGCAGGGAGAGTAGTGCGAAGTGTATGGCAGTGGGTAGAATGTGCCAGGGAGAGGAGTGTGAAGTGTATGGAGGTGGGTAGTATGTGCAGAGAGAGGGGTGTGGAGTGTATGGCAGTGGATGGTACGTGTAGGAGAGGGGTGTGGAGTGTATGGCAGTGGATAGTATGTACAGGAGAGGAGTGCGGAGTGTATAGTGGTGAGTAGTATGTGCAGAAAAGGAGTGCGGAGTGTGGGTAGTATGTCCAGGATGGTGTCAGTAGGGCAGTGGACGGTGTCAGTAGTTCTTTATTATTATTTTTTCTTTTTTATATTTATTACATTTTTTACAATTTCATTTTTTAGTATTTTTTTTCTTTTTTTAATGCTTTTTGGGGGCCCGTGAATGGTGTCAGTAGGGCAGTGGGTTGTCAGTAGAGAATGACATGTGGGGCATGAGGCGGACACGGGGGTCGAGGGTGATCGTGCAGGGGGTGGGGGGGCAGTTACAGCAGGGTCCCTGTTAGTATCGTCAGGTCCCCTACAGCCTACCCAATGAAGCCCCCAGCCCTGCATACCTGCCTAAAAGAATGCAGCTTTGTCTTCAAGGGGGACAAAAGGGAGCACTGGTGTTCAGTCAGGGGAGATGGGGGGCCCTGCTGCTTAGTGGGGAGAGATGGGGGTCTTGGAGCTTAGTTACATCAGATTGGGGGAGCACTGCCAGTCAGTGGGGGGGGGGGCACACTTGATCCATCTGGCATCTTGTTTAGAAGAATCCTCCTGTGTCTCACTTTTCTTCTAGGCCAATTTCTCGCATCTGTAGGGATGCCAGGGATACCAGTGCAGTGATAGCTCTGACGATCTCCCGAAAGCTGTCAATTATCCTGTCAGCAACTATCTCCCCCCCCCCTCCTTCAATGCAGCACCTCTGAATGAAAAGATGGGCCCCCACCACTGCACCCATCATCCCCGAACGTATCATCCATGTGTGCAGAGTGGGTCAGGGCACAGTGTCCCCCCTCCCTCGGAGGCCCATGTGCAGTGAACACCCATGGATGATACGCTACTGCTGCTGTACCATATAAAAAAGTATGCTGATCTCTCTGTACTACTTACTTTGTGTAAAATACCTGGTGTTCCTGCCAGTGGTCAGTTCTCTAGCTGTGCTGGGAATTCCACCTGCTCTCCTCCAATGATCAGACTTGTCCTGACCCCACCCCCGCTCACAGCCATTCACTGAGAAGTTCAGGGTGCTGTTGTTTCTCCTCCCCAAGCTCTTATACAGTTGAGAACACAGAGAATGTGATCACTTATAAAAAAGGGGAAAAAGGTATTTATAATGGTTTGCCTTTCATTTAAATTTTAAAGGTACGGCGGGTCAAGTAAAAAAGTCAAGATTCTTTATCTGTATGCTTGTTCTGGGCAAGTGATTCAAAATATTAAAGCAAGAGGGCCACATGGCAAGCAAACAACATTTAGCAAACTCCTAAAATAGAGCTAATCCACACAATTTCTCTTAACTGAAGAATATCAGCTATAATTATACAGTATATTGCTTTTATATAATGGCCAAATGTAGCTGGAGTACTTCATCCATTTTTTATTCCTATGTTTACTATCCACTAATTCTACCATTATGGTTTTTAGTCAAAACTGGGCAGGCCTTATTTCCTTATCTTAGTGAGAATACGTCACCTTCAGCAGCTGACATCAGTTTACCAATGACAGTAAGGCTTTTTCAAGATACTAATCTTCTAGATAGGTTTTTTCTGCTGTATCACAAACTGCACTGTTTCTTTGTTAGGAATGTTTAAAACTCACAATCTGTCCTATAAATGCATTGCCACAATAGCTGTCAAGGGAGTGAACACTGCTTACTAAGGCTAAATCTCCAGAGGGGAAGGATGCAGAGGTTA
>BLSH010279289.1:145914-157442 GCA_018402905.1 Glandirana rugosa
GATCCTACTCGTTGTTATGTTCATTATATATAGACATGCTTTTGAAACATGGGGCCTTCTCCCCCTCCCCTGTCCACAGTAAGCTCCCATTTGGGGTGGCAGGCGAGGGTCAGAAGTAAGTCTCACGACACATAAAAGCAAGACAATTATGTAAAGCACCAATTTTCCGTATGCACTTGCTGAATCGTTTACTTTGATGTAAGACAACTTGATTCATGTCAATGCCGATACTTCTGCTTACATATTCTAATAAAAATTATTGAAAGTAAAATGATACTACTACCCAAAGTGCTATATATGATATGACATGCCCCACTTCCTATACCGCTAAAATTCTTTAAAATCCTAGACACCATATTGAACTAATTTGTGTGGAGACATGATAGACATAAACTCTCCTGGCCTACTCTAAAAAATCCTGTCACACTTGGGGGAACAGCTCTGCCTGACTTTCGTGACTGTTATATGGCCTCCCAAGCATCACACTTCTATCACTTTATGCAGTCAGATCTCTCCCATTAGCAATCACTAGTTAGTGGGAAACCTAATCACCCAGCATACACACCCCTTCAGACTATAATGCGCAGCACACCTCAATCTACTTATGCCAGATCTAAAAGTGATATGGCCTCCCACCATCAATATATTTGGGGAACCATTTTAAGGAAATTGAAGATGATATCTTTCCATTCCCATACCCCTCTGTGTTTTAATAATGACCTACTGGAATTGCTAACTATCCTTGATCCCAAAGTGTGGGTGGAACAAGGTATAATATATTTACACCAGGTTATGACCCCTAATGGACCTAAAATGTTTCAAAAGTTAAAAGATGAGTTTTCACTTCCTAACCAGCTATTGTTTAGACAATTCCAACTCAGACATGCACTACAAACTCAATTTTCCGTGGGATACCCCTTACTGACTACCCCTTCTATATTAATTATCATTCTGGGAGAGGAAACCTCTCAACTGATATCCACCCACTATACAATGATACACCTTTCCACTACTACAACCCTAGCATAAAACACTAAATTAAAGTGGGAGGCAGATCTAGGTGTTATTAAGGATAAGGACTGGGATGAGATCATGGAAGGTGTGAAATTGGTCTCCCCTAGAATGCCCGATCGCCTAACACAACTATATATTATGCACCAAACCTACCTTACCCCTCACAGGATTGCCCAGTTCCAAATGACTAGAAACCGACTGTGCTTACTAAGTGGATCTGATCCCGGTACTTTTTTCACCTAATTTGGGCCTGCCCTGTAATACACACCTTGTAGCTTCAAGTGGTCCATTTTCTTTATGATGACATGGGCTCTCCAGTCACTCTAGACCCCAAGCTATGTCTCCTAGGCAGGGCCATCTTTAATATTGATTGGACCCTGGACAAACATTTTCTTTGGCCCCCCTTCCCCATTCTGAGACATTCAAAAAAATAGTGAGTAAACTCAAAATCAGTTTGCTGCAGCAGATCACACAGCCATTGCAATTGGTTGCCTGAGGTTACAGCCTATGATTGCCAGTCATTGACTGATTGCTAGAGGTTACAACACATAGGTTCTGCTTGCTTATGGGCTGCTAGAGGTTACTGCACATTATTACTGCTCACTGATTCGTTGCTATAGATTACAGCACAACATTACCGCTCACTGATTGGTTGCTAGAGGTTACAGCACATCATTACCACTCACTGATTGGTTGCTAGAAGTTATAGCACATCACTACCTCTCACTGATTGGTTGCTGTAAGTTATAGCAAATCATTACCGCTCACTGATTGGTTGCTAGAGGTTACTGCACATCATTACTGCTAACTGACTGGTTGCTAGAGATTACAGCAGATCACTACTGTTCACCAATTGATTGACACAGGTTACAGGAGACGGTCAGAAACTTCACAAATTCTACAGGATATGGTCAGAGACTGCACACATACTACAGGAGATGACCAGAGACTGCGCATACTACAGGAGATGGTTAGAGACTGCGCATACTACAGGGAATGGTCAGAGACTGCACACACACTACAGGAGATGACCAGAGACTGTTCACATACTACAGGAGATGGTCAGAGACTGCGCACATACTACAAGAGATGGCCAGAGACTGAGCAAATAATACAAGATACGGTCAGAGATTTAGCACATAATACAGCATACAGTCAGAGACTGCGCACATACTACAGGAGATGGTCAGAAACTGCGCACATACTACAGAAGACGGTCAGAGACTGTGCACACACTAAAGGAGATGACCAGTGACTGCGCACAAACTACAGGAGATGGTCAGAGACTACGCACACACTACAGGAGATGACCAGAGACTGCGCATACTACAGGAGATGACCAGAGTCCGCACACATAATACAGGATATGGTCAGAGACTGCACGCACACAACAGGAGATGACCAGAGACTGTGCACATACTACTGGAGATGACCAGAAACTGCGCACATACTACAGGAGATGGTCAGAGACTGCGCACATACTACAGGAGATGACCAGAGACTGCGCATACTACAGGAGATGACCAGAGACTGTGCATACTACAGGAGATGACCAGAGACTGCGCACATACTACAGAAGATGGTCAGAGACTGCACTCATGCTACAGGAGATTACCAGAGACTGCGCACGTACTACAGGAGATGGTCAGAGACTGCGCACATACTACAAGAGATGACCAGAGACTGCGCACATAAAATAGGATACAGTCAGAGACTGAACACATAATACAGGATACGGTGAGAGACTGCGCACATACTACAGGAGATGACCAGAGACTGCGCATGCTACAGGAAATGTTCAGAGACTGCGCACATACTACAGTCGATGACCAGAGACTGCACACATACTATAGGAGATGACCAGAGACTGCGCACATACTACAGGATACAGTTAGAGACTAGGAGTATTATTGTAAGCACATAGACATTAAAAGCCATATATATGTACATAAATAGAATTATACTCAGCACTGCTACAATGACAGTCCGGGGTGACTGGACAGGCTGTATGGTCGTCTTAGGGCAGCACCTTGCCAGAAGTAGAACAGGCTTCTAAGTGAACAAAAAAGACAAGCAGGTGCGCCTCTAAGTGAAAAACCAGTCTTTTATTAAAACAAACAAGTGGTACTCACAAACAGTGATGTAGTAAGAGCATGGCAGTATCAGCTACTGCTGGCTATGTCCCATCATCTCTGGCCTGTCCAGGGGAGAAGGAAGGCTGTGGCAGGCTCCAGGCTGTATCAGGTGTATATCAGTCCTAGGATACGGTCAGAGACTGCACACATGATACAGGATACGGTCAGAGACTGCACACATTATACAGGATACGGTCAGAGACTGCGCAAATAATACAGGATGTGGTCATAGACTGCGCACATACTACATGAGATGACCAGAAACCTTTTCAGCAATTCACAGCTTTAGAGCTGAACAGCTAACAGCACCTTCAGAAGTGCAGGGGTGGGGCTCCCACTCCGAGCACTGCTCCTTCTACAGCTGCTCACTCCCGAGTATACAAGCTGCATGTATGCATATTTCCTCAGCCAGCAGAGAGGTGGTGGGGCCAGAAGCTCTACTGACACCCTGACCCGCCCCCTCTCTGCTGGCTGGGGACTGCTCAAGCCTCCCTCCCAAACATACAGACTGCATGGGCCAGGGTCAGAGCGTCAGTGGAGCTCCCGGCCCCACCCCTTCTCTGCTGGCTCGGGAATCGGGATTACAGCGCTGCCTCCAGTGTCCCCCGTGCACTCTGAAGTTCCATCATTGCGGCCACAATTTGCCACAATTTGCAGGTAGCACGGGCTCAAGGGCGGCAGCTGCTTTGGGCCCCACAGATGAGACAGGGTCCAGGGCAGTTGCCCCATTTGCCCTATGCTAAAGACTGCCCTGCTCATAGGCCTACTACCAGATATAGACATAGATAAATATACTGCAACCTTTGTAAGGGAGACACTTTACTTAGCTAGGAAAATGATTGCTAGGGTCTGGATGCAACCAACACCCCCAAACATTCAAGATTGGCTACAGGAGGTTAATGCTGTTTTACCGCATTAACGAGCGAATGAACGATTAAAGAAATTGATCTATGAACATAGAGGTTGCCCCCTCAAATATTTAAAAAATTGTGACAGATGGCTTTCTCATTCCGACACATGCTCTAGGTAATGTACCCAATTATGCTTCATATGTCAGCACTAGACATGACACCTCTCTCGTGCAATGATATATGGCTTATTATTGTACATATGTCTCTCCTGATCATGGCACACCCACTATAATCAAGTTGTATGGCCTCCATTCCTATTATTTGTAATGTCCTGATTCCTATAACTTAATCTCTTCGTTCTTCCTGCGTATCTCTATATACGGAACCTGTGGGTTCTCAGTATTACCTGTTTGATGTACCTGCACTATGTACGTTATGCTCTGAAATGTTTGTACCATATGCCTCCTTATACAGAGAATGTATTAAGGTTAAAGCACCTTATGCCTTTAGAATCACTTTAAATGTTGAGGTTTAAAGATCAGCTGCTAGAGGCAGGGTAGATTAGATAGCACAGTGAGTCTTCAGTTGTGAAAAAGATCAGCAAAGCATAATTTTTGTGTTGCCCTATAAAGTAGGAAATAGAACATTCATAAGTCATGAGCAAATATGGCCTCCTTCGCATACTGTACATTTCTAATTACAAATTATAAACATAATCATAAAAAATTATATAAATTATAAAAATTAAATTTTTTTTGCAATCGTTCCCTATAAAATTTGCAATTTTATTATTATTTATTTCAAGAAGCAGTCATCATACCTATGTTCTTCGTTAGTGTCCTGTTAATAATTTGTTTGTTTTAGATGTTTCAGAGCGCCTGTTGCTATTCTCTTCTTTTAATAGATGAGCCAATCTAGAAGTCACACCTAGATATGATTAGAGCATTCGGTGAAAACTGAATAAAATCAATAAGAAAGGTAATACAAAGCAAGGACACACAACTGCCCTATGTGTTCATTGATTGCTTTCTGCTGCTTCTCCATGAATGAAAGGGAATAATTTGCAGTATGAATCAGTGACCTCTGGGGGTCGTGCAATAAAAGATTTTTAGATTTTGCTTTTAGTCACAATCACACCAGGGACTTTCCATCAAGAGGATTTCTACATGACAAATCATGAAAGTGATAATAGTTACATGGGAAAAAAATCTTTTAGAATCTTGAAAGAGGCATGATGGGTTGTAAGATGATGGCTGTCTGACTGCAATTTGAAGGATAAGATCCCTGCAGGATCTCAGTTCTGCGTAACTCTTAACTGTTCAGATACCCAAAGGGATAATATTTGTAAAAAAAAGTAGATTTGGTTTGGCTACATATGATCATTCAGCAAAAAGTTGTTTGGATTGAACAATAATTCATTATAAACTATTTGGGATTATGAAAGCAGTACTTCAAATACTTCCTTTGCCCCTATAAAAATTAAAGCGATATTAAAGGTTTGTTTTTTGTTTATTTTTAAAATAACAAATATGTAATACTTACCTGCTCTGTCCAATGGTTTTACTCAGAACAGCCCTGATTCTCTTCTTCTTAGGTCCCCTGCCAGCGCTCCAGGCTCCTTCTTCCTGCCTAGTGCCCCCATAGCAAGCAGCTTGCTATGGGGGCACCCGAGCAGGCTCGCTCCCAAGCTGCTGCTTGGCCCTGCCCCGATATCTCCTCATTGGGCTGTAATTGGCAGTAGCGGGAATCAATGGCTGCCAATGCTGTCTCAGCCAATGAGGAGGGAGAGACCTGGACAGAGCCAAGGCGCTCGTGCACATCGCTGGATTGAGATGGGGCTCGGGTAAGTTTTGGGGGGGTGCTAGGGGCACTGCTGCACAAAGAAGGTTTTGCATTCTATGCATGAAGGTAAAAACCTTGAACCTTTACAACCACTTTAGCGCTCCTTAAAGGGCCCCTTAACCTAAAAGTTATATTTTGGGTATTGTTGTATCTAGCATCCATCCTTGACTTCTTTTACATGTTGGAAACTCCAAAAGAAAGCTCCCCTTACATGTCTTATTGCATTATCAATAATGTTACATTACAGTTAAAAAAATGATCAGTGATATTCATGTAGCACCCTCCAGGTAGGTAGGTGCTAGAGGATAGATCTTTCAATATCACAAGCATGAGACTGCAGGCTTGGCTGGATTCAATTAGGTTCGGCCTTCACCCAGAGATTGGTTTCATCAATCACCTTGCAGGTGGACAGACATTATCATTTATTTTGAATTTGTTGAAGTTCGCTACTATCATATATTTTTCAAATAACTAAAATGTTGTATGAATTTTGTAATAAAACAAATCACACATGTCTATTTGTCTATTGTTGTGACTTAGATGAGGATCAGATCCCATTTTATGGCAAATTACAGCAAAAAAAACAGTTATTTCCAAGGAGTTCACAAACGTATTTTTGTCTATATAATTTGGTAAAGCTTAAAGTGATTGTAAAGGTAAAAATGTTATTTAAAAAAAATAACCAATATGTCATACTTACACATAGCAGCCCTGATCCTCCTCTTTTCGGATCCCCTGCTGGCGCTCTGGGCCCGTCCCACTTGCCCAGTGCTCCCATAGCAAGCCGCTTCCTGTGGGGACACTTGTGCATGTTTGCTCCCGAACCGGCTCTCTGCGTCCATAAGACATGGAGAGCAAATCTCAGTCCCACCCCCCACTCCCGCCTCACTGGTTGTGAGTGATGCATCTCAGCCAATCAGGAGCGAGAGACCCAGGGGAGCCTTGGGTCTTGTGTATATCGCTGGATCGAGATCGGACTTAGGTAAGTATTAGGTTGGCTGAGGGGGTAGCTACACACTGTGGGTTTTTTACCTTCATGCATAGAATGCATAAAGGTAAAAAATCTTCAGCCTTTACATCCACTTTAACCACTTTAAGACCGCCCACCGCACATATACTGGGGCAGGGCGGCTCTATTGTGCGAAATGACATACCTGTACCTGGACTTGATGTTCGCCAGCCACCCGCGATCGCTGCACAGAGAGGAAAAACGGGGATCTGCCTATGTTAACAGGGTGGATCCCCGTTCTGACAGGGGACAACATGGAGATCTGCTGTTTCTAGTGATCAGGAGTAGTGATCTTTGAGTTGTCCCAGTGAGCCCAGGCCCCACACAGTTAGAACACACCCAGGGAACACAGTTAACCTTTTGATCACCCCTAGTGTTAACCCCTTCCATGCCAGTGTCATTTATACATTCATTAAGCACATTTATTTAACACTAATCACTGTAATAATGACACTGGTCCCCAAAAAGTGTCACTTGGGGTCAGATTGATCGTAGATCGCCGCCATTACCAGTAAAAAACAAAAAAATAAATAAAAGTCCATAAATCTATCCCCTATTTTATAGATGCGATAACTTTTGCGCAAACCAATCAATATACGCTTATTGCGATTTTTTTACCAAAAATATGTAGCAGAATACATATTGGCCTAAACTGATGAATACTTTTTTTTATGTATTTTTTTTGGATATGTATTATAGCAGAAAGTAAAAAAATATTGTTTTTTTTTTCAAAATTGTCTGCCTTTTTTGTTTATAGCACAAAAAATAGAAACTGCAGAGGCGATCAAATACCACCAAAAGAAAGCTCTATTTGTGGGGAAAAAATTACACCAATTTTGTTTGGGTATAGCGTCGCACAACCCCGCAATTGTCAGTTAAAGATACGCAGTGCCGCATCGCAAAAATGGCCTGGTCATTAAGGGGGTAAAACCTTCTGGGGCTGAAGTGGTTAAAAAATTAATCAGTAAAACAATATTTCAAGGTCAAGTATATTCTTAATCAAAAATATTCACGACAAACGGCTAGAATCAAAATTCATCCAGATATTTAATAGGATACAAGTGTGCTAAAGAATGTGAGTTGTATTCACCAATGTCACCTAAGAAGTAAGGGGAATATCAACACATAGAAAAAGGTCAAATTTCTTGTTTTCCAATAGTGTAAATTTACACTACAGTATGCTGTCATGTGTGCTGAAAAAAAGTACTGCATGAAATACTTTTTATTTTGTTCAGTGCAACCGATTGCAACACAAACCACAGCAGGTAACACAGATGTGGTGAATAGGACTGTATTAAAATGTCACCTGTGACATTTCAATTAAATTCTGTGAAAAAAGTAAACAGTGCAATGAGCTGAGTCCCGGGCATTGGCACTGTCTGCCAGCTCACACCAGTACCCATGCGTTCAGCGAGGCTGGCTAGTGTGAGTGAGCCCTGAAAGATACTTACCTCTGCTGTAGGGGAAACACTATTTAAGACATTTTATAACAATAAGGTCCCTCATTTAAGCTGAGCTTATGTAACAAGTGAGCTTGCGTATAGTGTACAGAGATCATGGCTTGAGAACAGCCTATTAATTGAAAAGCTGATGTCATGACACCAGCTGGAGTAGTGGTGGTGGTTGTGTTTACATGTGATTTATCTTTGTGCCTACTGTATGTATGTAGATCAGGGCCGGCCCCACCATGGCTCCCTCTGGGTCCATTGGACCCAGGTGGCACTTTGAGGGGGGCGGTAAATTGACGTCCAAGATTTTTTTTCCAGCAGCTTTGTGTATTACACAGGGTGGACTGGGCCGGGGGGAGGGGGGGGGGGCAGGGTGACAACTGCATGTCCATATTTACCCTAGCCTGTCTATATACTACCCTAGCCTGGTCCTACACTGCCCTAGCCCGGCCCTTGGAATTGAACCTAATGATATGTAAGATCATTTTGCATAATGACAAGGTGCTGTTGCATGTAAATCTGACTTCCTGATAAATTGAATTTTAGTTTTAATTATCATGATATAAAATAATGGATGTGGGGGCCTTTTGGTGGTGTGATTTTTTTTTTTGGGGGGGGGGGGGCAGCATTTCATTCTTGGACCCAGGCAGCACAATGTCTTGGGCCAGCCCTGAAGTAGATGCACAAATACTTATTACAATAAATTTGTGTGTTGCACTATGGAATGCTTGCATATGTCTTACATGGCTTAATGTACATGGCGGAGTGGAGGTACAAACAGTTAACCCCTGCTGATGTACTCTGGAGTTCCTGAGTGCCATTGAGTCTTATCACTTGGTAAGAGGCTGCAGTTGGTGGTGGTGTTGGATTAACAAGGCTGCTCACAAGTGGAAACATATGACAAGATTTGCAAGGATGGTGGAAGACTCCTACACATAACCACTTATTTCATTTGGACATTTGCATATAGGTGGTGGACTTCCATCAAAATCTATGTTTATTTATTTATGAATTAGTATTTTTTATTTTTTGTGTCACTTTGGAATGGTGGTGTCGCCCTCTGAATTTTAATTTTTCAATTGTATTTAGATTCATGAAGTTGGCACACATATCATATTTATTTTAGATACTATGATCCTTTGTATTGGGATACATATAACTAAGGAATATTTAATTTAGTAACACAGCGTACCATTTGTAGTGAGTGTTCAGCTGGTATAACAGTGTAAATTTGCTGTCCCCTCAAAATAACTCAACACACAGCCATTAATGTCTAAACCCATAGCAACAAAAGTGAGTATGCCCCTTAGTGAAAATGTCCAAATTGGGTCCAATTAGCCATTTTCCCTCTCCAGTGTCATGTGACTTGTTAGTGTTACAAGGTCTCAGGTGAATGGGGAGCAGGTGTGTTAAATTTGATGCTATCGCTCTCACTCTCTCATACTGATCACTGGAAGTTCAACAAGGCACCTCATGGTAAAGAACTCTCTGAGGACCTTAAAAAAAAATTGTTGCTCTACATAAAGATGGTCTAGGCTACAAGAAGATTGCTAAGACCCGTACACTGAGCTGCAGCATGGTGGCCAAGACCATACAGCAGTTTAACAGGACAGGTTCCACTCAGAACAGGCCTTGCCATGGTTGAACAAAGAAACTGAGTGCATGTGCTCAGCATCATATCCAGAGGTTGTCTTTGGGAAATAGACGTATGAGTGCTGCTAGCATTGCTGCAGAGGTTGAAGAGGTGGGGGGTCAGCCTGTCAGTGCTCAGACCATACGCCGCACACTGCACCAAATTGGTCTGCATGGCTGTCTTCCCAGAAGGAAGCCTCTTCTAAAGATGATGCGCAAAGTGACTGCAAACTGTTTGCTGAAGACAAGCAGACTAAGGACATGGCTTACTGGAACCATGTATTGTGGTCCGATGAGACCAAGATAAACTTACAACCAGGTGAGGAGTACAAAGACAAGTGTGTCTTGCCTACAGTCAAGCATGGTGGTGGGAGTGTCATGGTCTGGGGCTGCATGAGTGTTGCCAGCACTGCGGAGCTACAGTTCATTGAGGGATCCATGAATGCCAACATGTTCTGTGACATACTGACATACTGAAGCAGAAAATGATCCCTTCCCTTCTGAGACTGGGCCACAGGGCAGTATTCCAACATGATAACGACCCCAAACACACCTCCAAGACGACCACTGCCTTGCTAAAGAAGCTGAGGGTAAAGATGATGGAGTGGCCAAGCATGTCTCCAGACCTAAACCCTATTGAGCATCCTCGAACGGAAGGTGGAGGAATGCAAGGTCTCTAACATCCACCAGCTCCGTGATGTCGTCATTGAGGAGTGGAAGAGGACTCCAGTGGCAACCTGCGAAGCTCTGGTGAACTCCATGCCCAAGAGGGTTAAGGCAGTGCTGGAAAATAATGGTGGCCACACAAAATATTGACACTTTGGGCCCAATTTGGACATTTTCATTTAGGGGTGTACTCACTATTGTTGCCAATGGTTTAGACATTAATGGCTGTGTGTTGAGTTATTTTGAGGGGACAGCAAATTTACACTGTTATACAAGCTGTACACTCACTACTTTACATTGTAGCAAAGTGTCATTTCTTCAGTGTTGTTTTGTGAAAAGATATAATAAAATATTTACAAAAATGTGAGGGGCGTACTCACTTTTGTGAGATACTGTATGTGTTTGTGAGTACAGCTGGTTTGATGCTGAGCATCACAAAAATAATTGATGTATACTTTCACTATGATATTTATATGGACTCTTTACACTGTTAATGGATTGGTACTTAAATATTGATATTAAAGCAGAACTCTGGGAAAAAACTTTTTTCCATGTTCTTATTGCTGATCTCCTACCTTCACCAACTATGCCATCTATCTTCTGCTGAGCTCTGTAGTTCTCCTGTAGTAGCCTGCTAAACTTGCTGAAAAAACGTTATTCCCCTCTGACATCCACTGGAGCCTCTCCATCCTGTACTGCCAGCAGCAGTCTGAGACATCCACTAGTAGTTTTCTAACAGCCCAGCAGACATTTCTATTTCCACCTGTTGGGCTGTAGTGGGCGGAGGGGGTCTCTCGGCCCCCGGTCTGTGCCGCCCATAGAGGTGGTTTCGTCCTCCCTCCTCTTCCTCTCTGCCAGCATCCCAACCCCCCTCCCCTCGTCTGCCTGCCCGCCGTCTCATTAAATATCAGCAGAGACCCCCCCCCCCCCC
>BLSH010279289.1:182137-193621 GCA_018402905.1 Glandirana rugosa
ACTGTATTTTAGTTAGTTAATCACAATGTAACTTCGTATATGTCAGGACGAGTGGTAATAACCGTGGGGAAGTACAAAACGTATTGACTCACTTACAGAAGTCTTTATTTACCTTTACATGGTTTAAATATAGTCGTCCTAGAAAATTAACCTCCAGGTTTCATTAAATTGTTTCTGTTAACAATAAAGTTGTATCTATAACATTAATATTTCTTTTTTGTCTTTTGGTCGTGCACGTGATTATAACCGTGGGGAGGAATTATAAACCAACGTGTGGGAAACCGTCGCTACTGTCGGAGGTTTGCAAAGATCCTGCTGATATAAATTTGGTACATTTCCATTTATTTCTGAAGACATTCACTCAGTTATGCAAAACATGAAGGGGTGCCAATAATGGTGAGCAGGACTGTATATGCTTCAATGTAACACTAATTGATTGATTTTATGTCATATTGGTTGTCTTTATTCTATGTTGAAATATCAACTTTTTCAATAAATGCATATATTAAAGAAATTATTCAGTCTAAATTGCCTTAAAAATCCCAAATAATGAAGGGGTATTGCGATGGTTTTCACTTCGGGGTGTACTCACTTTTGTTGTCAGCGGTTTAGACAATAAGGGCTGTGTGTTGAGTTATTTTGAGGGGACAGCAAATTTACACTGTTATACAAGCTGTACACTCAGTACTTTACATTGTAGCAAAGTGTCATTTCTTCAGTGTTGTCACATGAAAAGATATAATAAAATATTTACAAAAATGTGAGGGGTGTACTCACTTTTGTGAGATACTGTACATACAAAAGGTTATCATTCCTTTTACTAACCCACAACAGTTTTTTTCCATACTTTTTTTGGCAACGTTTAAATAAATACTTTTATATGTACTTGTGTTCAGGTCTATGTTTCTTCTGTACTTTGTGTTCTATGTACATGGGCTGCAATGTGAACTTGTACCTGAGAAGAAATGTCTAGCATGATTTACATCCTGTAATTACAAATGAATGGGTCCTGACACGCTCTGTAATTTTCAGCCTCTGCCAGAACTGTCCTTTCTAATTCTCTCTATCACAGTTTGCCGCATACGCTATCATTTGCTGACCCAAAAAAATCATTGTGTAGCAAAAAAGACATAATGAAAATGTTATAATATTCCCTCTATACACAGGCTGTACCAATAGAATTGGTTATCTCAGATCCAAGAAAAATACATAAAAAGGACACAGATTAAAGTTGTCAAGATATTTCAGTGTATATCATGTTGGAAAATGCAATTTAAAGGGGATTAAAATGTTGTGTGGAAAAAAATGGGGGCAGTAATTATATCATTCACCACCCAGCCTCGGGTAAGTTAGACCATGGTGGCACCAGATTCCCAAAAGAATTAATGGCATGGAATGCAGATGTCACTGTTTCTGTGTTGTATTGAATTGTATCAGATTGCCTTTGTTTCATGTATGCTGACATCTAGTGATGGTTTTGGGCCACTGCTTTACTTGTGAGATTTGGTATTCCTCTGTCCTCCTCTCCTATTTAGTGCTAGCTACTTTAGTCCTAGCTAGACCCTCCCTGTTTCTTCCATGTTCCCTTTGCAGACACTTCAAAAGACTGAGAAAATATCCTCTGTACCAGTGGCGTAACTAGAACCTTCAGGGCCATGGTGCAAGAAACCATGAAGGGCCCCTCCTGACCCCCGGCTGGGGCCCTCCCTCCGAGCCCAATGGCGAAACACCAGGGCCCGGTCGCAAGTGTGACCATTGTAATTGTGACAGTTCCTCCACTGGTGTCAGTAGACTTTTTTCTTTTTTAATTATTATTATTAATTTACCATTTTTTTACAATATTTTTTAAAATCATTTTTTACAATTTTTTAGGAGCCTTATTGGGGGGCGGGGGGGGGGGGGCTTTGGTGAGATATCAGGGGTCTAAACAGACCTATATTGTCCCACCTTTGAGACACAGAAAGGAGAAATCTTCTTCTCAAAAACCAAAAAATTCTCCTGCGCTCGTGTGCTCAGTCCTTGGACGTGTGGTACAGGCTGCTATCTGTGGAGTGCAAAACAGTCTTGCAGCCTTCCTTAGAACAATGGGTGCTCTTGGAACTGGAATATATTAAAAGAAAAGGAAGGCACACCAACCTTGTGCATTACCACAGATATTTAATGAATATTTAAAACAACAATGGTCATAATCACATACAACCAAGAATAGCAGGCATGTAGGGTGCTCCGAAATCAATAAAAGTCCAAGACGGGACCCAGGATAACCAGTGGATGGGATGGTGTGGTGTACTGGCTGACGCATTTCGAGGGAGGACTCTCTTCCTCAGAGCCCAAGCCACACATGTGCAGACTCCACAAGAAAATACAAACATCTGTCTTATAAACATGCTTACAAAAAGTTCCCTCCCAGGTATCCAGACCTCCCTATAGCAGGGGCAGGGACTCTCTGTAGGGATACATTCAGTGTATACAACTATTGAATGCATATTACTCGTTCCTGCAAATGCAATATAGGCTACTCATCTATGCACATCTATTTATGAACACACATATATGCATGCATATATCAGCTTGTCTCTTTGTTCAGCTAGTTACTCCCGTCAGAGAGTCCCTGCCCCCTGCTATAGTGAGGTCTGGATCTATGCAGCCGACGTAGAATCCTCGTAGACTGCAGTACTGACATTGACCACAGGGAGTGTTGTGTGCCTTCAACACAGACAGGGGAGAGTAAGTGATGTGGTGAGCGACCGGAAGTGGTGGGAGATGGTGTGCATCCCACAGAGATCTGTGTGGAGTTGGCATCGCCAGGTATATGGCGGCGATATTACACAATGGAAGCAGCGATGAATAGGGCGATGTGAGCCAGCTGAGGGAGCATTAAAGATATCTGGATGAGCGATCAACTGGCATAGCCATGCAAGGTTAGCTTCTATGAGATGCCTAGTAATGGCATCAGAGTGTGGGCAAAAATGTGCATCTCTCTAGCATACAAGGCAAGGATTGCGTTTACAATGTTTGGTATGATTTAATAACATTACCTTCTTTTATTATTATTATGAGAAGAGTTTTTTGAACACTGCTGAACTCTGTGGTCAGAAGGTCAACGGTTAACCCACATCCTTAACATAGGTGTATATTAATAAAGAGATTACTCCCTCTGGGACTTTCATGGGAAACCAACTCATTGGAGTAACCAAGAGCCAAACATAAAACTTGAAAAATGTATTGGTATAGTTAAAACATCACAGGACCTTGAACATACTAGGTCCATCAATCAGAGAGTGAAACATGAAAAACATATTGAACCAAAAAGGACATAAACACATCCAGTGAACATAGAAAGACAAAAAAATGGGGAGAACAATGATGGATATAAAACCACATATGTGACCACAGGCCCGCCACAGAGTTATTGTTATTATTTTTTTTTGTATGAATTTGGCTCTGTGTGTATTTAAACCACCACTCACACAGTGGGGCACTCCCTTCTTTTCCCCTCAGTCCCAGCCCTTTGGGGAAGGGTGCTACTAGAGGGGTGTGTGGGTGTGTCTCATTGTGGGCGCATACCTGGGAGGGAACTTTTTGTAAGCATGTTTATAAGACAGATGTTTGTATTTGCTTGTGGAAACTGGACATATGTGGCTTGGGCTCTGAGGAAGAGGGTCCTCCATCGAAAAGCGTCAGCCAGTACGCCATACCATCCCGTCCACTGGTGATCCTGGGTCCCGCCTTGGACTTTTATTGATTACGGAGCACCCTACATGCATGTTATTCTTGGTTGTATGTGAGTATGACAATTGTTGTTTAAAATATTCATTAAATATCTTTAATGCACAAGGTCGGTGCACCTTCCTTTTCTTTTTGTATATAGAAATTTCCTTCTCTGCAGCCTCAGCTGCACAAAAAAATGGACAAGAATAGCTCTGTACAGATCCCGTTCAATCCCAAACTGAAGCATAGGAAACACAGTTTACTATGCCACAGTTATGAATGGACAGAGTCAATGAACGGTACGGATCACTGACTCAGAAAAGGGAGGGACTGGTAAATGACACATTTCCCCACTCTCCATCCTGACAGATCCCCCACAGCAGCTGGCGAGAGAGGGGAGGAGGGAATCTGGCATAGATCTGGAAATAAGCACAGGGGGCAGTAGAAGGAAGATAGATAGGAGGAGCGGTGGGGGCAGCTGCATATAGAGGAATCGATTTCTCCATTTTCCTCCTGCAGCTGCCGAATGCACACTTCTCCTCCCCTCCCTCCCGCAGGCATTCAGAACTTCCTCTGATCCACAATATCTTTAGAAGTGCAAAACACCACTGCAGTGCCCTTTACCACCCCTTGTGGGTATTCACTCACTTGATACTGTTGACCCCAGTAATATGTGAAGTCATATGCGTTTTGTAAGTAATGACTCAAATCCCTCTTCATTCCATGAAGCTGCGCAGCAGATCGCAAGATAAACCAAGATGGGAAGCACAGACATCCAATAGTGCAGACCGCTTAATTCATATTTATTATTAAAAACATGTATTACACTTACATATAATCTATAAAATCAGACATCACACTGTTCTCCAAGATGGCACCCAAGCCCCGTCCAGTGTGATGATGTTACTGCTCACCTGACGCGTAGCTCCTAATTGGCTTTCTCAAAATATCCTTTAAGAAAGCCAACTGGGTGCTATGCATCAGGTCTGTGCGTCTAGAGATCTGACCTCTGGTCATAAAAGGATTAAGCTATACCCCAATCTTCAAATCTTTAGTTAAAGCACAATTTTTTTACACTGGCAGTCTTAGCAACTTATTCATGTTGTTGTAGTTACTTAATTCTACACTTTCTTTATAATTGTCACAGTATTATTTTTTTTAATATTGATAGTCAATAAAAATAATTTACAAAGAGGGACAATATGCTGAGTTCAATATAATACACAACTGAGTGTATCACTATTAATATAATTTAGGGGGTAAACAAATGAGAGTGCATTGTTCACAAACATGGTCAGAAATCACTCCTGAGACTTCAAAGGCTGTGTAGAAAGGTTGAAAACGGATGTCCCAGGTTTGAGCCCATTGGATCTAGTGATGAACAGACTACTCATTGGTTAGGTTTGCTTTCCATTATTACCGTATATGGCTGTGCAATTTACCAACTGTTATTAAATGAGGGGTGTCTATCCTGATTGTCTATGTTGGTGTGGGCACTTTACTAACTATTGTGTGGATAGGTGGGATTGTTATTGTTCCTTCTTTCTCTTTTTTATATGCTTATTGATGGAGGTATGTTGTGATTATGGATGCTCAACTGTATCTGTGAGGCAGTCTTGGCATTACATTATGTGCTTGTCAGGACCTGTGTTACTGCTTGGCTCACCTGCAGGTGGCACTGTTGCTTTCTGCACCTAAGGGTGTAGTTCTGGTGGCCACCAGTGGGTGTCTCCCAGCAGATGGACACACAGATAATCAGGTTGCATCTGTTATGGTCTGCTGGGAGTATAAAAGCCCGCCCTTCACTGGGGTTCAGGGCTTCAGTATTGTTTTCTGCAAGCCGTGTTCCTGCCTGAGCCTGATCTGTCCCTTGAATCCTTGATCTTGATACAGAGCCCTGTCCCCTGTGACCTGCTTTCTGCTGCTGTTGCTGATTTGTCCTTGAAAACCTGATACTGATCCGGAGTCCTGTCCCCTGTGACCTGCTTCCTGCTGCTGCTGGCTTCTGTTCCTTTTGTCTCCTGTCTCTGCCGGTATTCTTATGTGTGTTCCCTAAATTGTTAATTAGTTAGTTAGGGCATTTACTGGGGTTTCTTTGTTTCTTCTACTTTCCACCTTGCTTGTTTATTGTTACTGGTGCTGGTTTTGGATGTGTGTCATTTTCATAAATAAACATATTTTTCACTTATCCATATGTCCTGATTTCTTTAGGTCCAGCCAATTGATCTGTTTAACCTTACTGGATGCTTGCATCCTGACAGAATACTGAAGCCATGCTATCAGATTGGCTGCACCTGGGAAATTAGGTTTTGGCATTTGTTAATTGGTGCAAGATACAGTTTGAGTAGGTTGTGTATTTTGCCCTGCTTATGGCAGAAGACAGGGAATAGTGCTGCCAAATCTTGAAAAAGCAGACTAGGGAACAATTGCTGGAATATATCCATCTGGCTCATTCTCTGGTGGGTCAAGGCAGTTGTTTGTTTGAGGAAATTCAGCCCTCATTCAGATCTGTGCGGAGTTGACTTTGTCTAGCACCCCTACTGGTCGTGATGGTTTCTCTCCCCCCTTTTGTGTTTCTCTGGTGGAATCTCTTGTGCGCCTATTAGAGGATGATAAAACGTATTTTTTGGAGCATTACTCTGTATTTTCACAAGAGGCGCTGTTGGATTGTATCAATGCAGTGCACTCTTTATTTAGACGAGGGGATTGTGAATTGAGGTTTGTTCAGCCCTTGCTCCAAACTTGGGCGGATCTTTCTTCCTTCATACCAGTTGACATGCATCCATCCACTAGCCACCAGTCTGTCCAGAGATCCCTCTCTCCGTTGTCCATAGCAACTACCCAGAGAACCTCATCTGTAACTACTGTTTCTTTCAGTGCTGCTGTTACTCGTCTACCCGCTGCACATTCTATTCTTAAACCTGCAACACCTCGCAGGGTTCCAGTGCCTAAAAAGAAAAGGAAATTCTTTCCAACCTCTGTCATTCTGCCTCTGTCCTCTCCTGTTTCTACGCCAGCTACTGCAGTCCAGCCCGCCATGGTTCCATTGGGTCCAGTCCAGCTTGCCATGACACCATCTGCTTCAGTCAAACCTGTTACCATACCACTTGCTCCAGCCAGGCCTACCATCACACCTGCCACGTTGGTTCAGCCCATGAAAATTGGACCTTCTGCTTTTGCTCTGCCTGTTGCTATTCTACCTGACTGTACTGGTTCTCTTTCCACCACCCAGTTCGGCCTTATGGACTCTTTGCCGGCTAATCAATTTGATCTCACTGATCCCATTCCTGATGCCCTTTCTGGTGGTCCCATTCCTGATGCCCTGCCTGGTGCGCCCGTTCTTGATACCCTGCCTGGTGGTCCCCATTCCTGATGCCCTGTCTGATCCTGATGCCCGGCCTGTTGTTTCAGTGCCAGCTGCCGTGCCTACTGTTTTGGTTCCCACTGCCATGCCTGCTGTTCCAGTGCCCGCTGCCCTGCCTGCTGTTCCAGTGTCCACTGCCATGCCTGCTGCCCAGCCTGCTGTTCCGGTGCCCCTGCCGTGCCTGCTGCCCAGCCTGCTGTTCCGGTGCCCACTGTCATGCTGGCTGCCCAGCCTACTATTCCAGTACCCACTGCTCATCCTGCTGTTCCAGTGTCTGCTGCCATGCCTGCTGTCCTGCCTGATGACCTGGTACTTGCTGATGATCCGGTGCTTGCTGTTCTGGTGCTCTCTGTCCAGCCTACTGTTCCAGTGCCCACTGTCCAGTCTGCTGTTCCAGCCTGATGATCCAGTTCTCAATGCCCAACCTGATGATCCAGTTCTTGTTGCCCAGCCTGATGATCCAGTTCCTGATGCCCAGCCTGCCGATCTGGTAACCGTGGACAAACCTGATGACCCAGAGCCCTCTGCCCAGCCTGATGACCTGGTGCCCTTTACTCAGTTTAATGACCCAATGCCCTCTACCCAGCCTGATGCCCTGGTGCCCACTGCCCAGACTAATGACCCAGTACCTGCTGATCCAAAACCTGATGACCCTGAACCACTGATCCTGTGCCCACTGATCCAGTGCCTGATGACCCAGTGCCCGCTGATCCAGTGCCTGCTGCTCCAGTACCTGATGACCCTGCACCCGCTGATCCAGTGCCTGTTGACCCTGTGTCTGCTGATCAAGTGCCAGATGACCCGGTGCCCGCTGATCCAGTGCTTGCTGATCCAGTGCCTGATGACCTGGTGCCTGCTGATCCAGTGCCTGATGACCCAGTGCCCATTGATCCAGTGCCTGCTGCTCCAGTACCTGATGACCCTGTACCCGCTGATCCAGTGCCTGTTGACCCCGTGCCCGCTGATCCAGTTCCTGATAACCCTGTGCCCACTGATCCGGTGCCTGTTGATGCTTTCCTGCCTGATGCCCAGCTTGCCACTGATTTTCCCCAACCTGATGCTCAGACTAACTCTGATGCCCCTTTGTGCGCATCCACATGGACTGTCAAGTCAAGGGCAGAATGGAGCGTCTGGAAGCCGCTCCTTAAGGGGGCGTGCTGTCAGGACCTGTATTACTGCTTGGCTCACCTGCAGGTGGCACTGTTGCTTTCTGCACCTAAGGGTGTAGTTCTGGTGGCCACCAGCAGGTGTCTCCTAGCAGATGGACACACAGATGATCAGGTTGCATCTGTTATGGTCTGCTGAGAGTATATAAGCCCACCCTTCACTGGGATTCAGGGCTTCAGTATTGTTTTCTGCAAGCTGTGTTCCTGTCTGAGCCTGATCTGTCCCTTGAATCCTTGAATCCTTGAGGTTGAAAAGAGGAAGCAATTGTAGTCCATGTTACCTGTTCAGTTAAAGCTGAACTCTGGCCAGTTTTTTTTCTTCCATGCAGTGGGGCTGTGCCCGCACTGCATGGGTTAACTCATCGTTTTTTTGTAGGCTGATTGGAGAGCGGAGATACACTCACATAATCCTCTTATTTTCCCAGTGCAAGACCAGTCCGTGTGACTCCTGCCACCAATCCTCTGCGATCTAGCTCTGGATATGAAGACGCCAGGAACAATCCACCGCTGGATTGTGTGGGAGCACAGTTTGCAGCTGGCACAGAGGATCGGGTAAGTATACAGCTTTCTGGACTCCCCTGGACAAAACAAGCAGTTACTCCATGCAATGTGGGCACAGCCTCACTGCATGGGGAAAAATGCCCAGAGTTCAGCTTTAAGGCAGCTTCAGAATTACAGCCACATTCCAGCATTACCACCCTCAGCCCCCTGACCACCTCTCCCTTGAAGACCTCCCCCATGTATGTTTTGATATTTTTTTGTACATTTACTTTTTACAGATGTCCTTTGACTAGTCACAAGTTAAGGGTCTTTGTTTTCAGCTGTGGTGTTGGGTGGTCCTCAATGAAGCAGAGAGCGTTGGTGACTTGATGACATTGGCGTGCTGTAATGATGGTTGGTCTATGATGCTCTTTACTCACATGAAGTTGGTTAAATGATGCTGCCTGTCATTCAACCTGGGAGAGTACAGATGCTGGATCACAGAATGCTCTGGGGGACCGTGCTTGAAAGAAGATGATTATTCCAATAAAAGTTGCTTTCTTTATTTTCACAAATTCTGGGATGCTGATTTAAAAACTGGTATTGGGTTTTAACTGTTACATAGAGAATGCAGATCAGGAATTAAAGTAATACTATCAAATTTGGCATGCTATTGTATTAGGGTGCAATAGAGTGTTTTTGTTTTACCTGAATGTAGTGCCCTCATAGAGTAGGTGCGTTTTTCTAGCAGGGTTTTGCTAGGTGAGGTAAAATTTAGTCAGGCTAACGGAGTGTAAAAGCAGGCCTGAATGTTTTGATCTGGGCTGGGAGGAGAGGCTCAGGGAGGATTGAGTGAACTTAACAGATGAGGTCACCAGAACCTCTGACTTCTTTCTAGAAACCTTGGGAAGGTTTCTGGTCAGAGAGCTGGGAGATAGGTGGAGCCACCTGGAGTATTCTAAGGAGCCCTGAACAATCCCCAAGCAGGAATGGCAGGGGGAAGGCCTCCTTAAATACTCTGAGTCAGCCCTATCTGGGAGGAGAAGTGTCGGGTGAAAGTCTGGAGATGTAGCAGAGGCGCTGTGTAGGCCCCTACCCGGGAGGTCGCCCCCATCTGGGGGGGGGGGGCTGACCTTGAGGCCTGGAGGTTCAGGTGCAGCCAGGAGTGGGGGTGATTCCTGGAGTCACACAGGGAAACAGGAGAACAACAGAGGTGCTACACGGAGAGAAACTTTAAAGTGATCCACCGGTTTGGTGAGTGACGGTCCCTGTGAGCTGGAAGAGACTGGAGTGCTGGAGCAGGCTGGGAGAGGTATAGTGGACAGTCTGTGGAAGCCTTGGGAGCCAGTCAGGGGAAGGAGAGTTACTACTACACATTCAGGGCCCATGATCCTTGGCCTGTAATGGGTGTTACTGAGGTCCTGCTGATACAGAGCAGGCCTCACCATGTGCTAGCCACGGTGAAGAGGAAAGAGTAGAGAAGCTTGATAAATTTCCTTTCAGGCTCGAAACTAAGTGATGTGCTGGAGAGAAGTAAAAGAGTAATAATCTGCAAGTTCTGTGTTAGAGCGAGAGACCTGTAGAAGAAACGGTCAGCAAGTTGAGTGCTGGAGAGTTGTGAGGAGTAACAGTCTGCAGAAGGATAGTCTGCACTGCAAGTGCACATATTGTATACAGGAGTGTATATAGAGTTTGTATACCATAATTCTTTGGGCATCCCACAGTCATCCCTTATCCCCATCCAAGTTATTTCTCCTAAAACAACAAAACCAAGAGCCAGCCTGTTCGGTGTGTCTGGATGTGTGATTTATGGTGTGATTGAGGGCAGTTATAAGGTGAACCACTACTACCAGCCACTCTCAAGGGAGTACATGGCTACATGAACATAATGCAAGGTCTGCTTTAATCACCTCATTTAAAATACATTAAAACTTTAAAACACAGAAATCTAGCACAGTGTTACTTTTCCTAAGCTCATTACATGGCAGACTGTATTTGCAGAATGCCAAGTGCACTTCAACTTGTTGACTTGCATCTTGCTTTATAATATTTTCGTTCTTAGCACATTAGTGTGTTCCAGCTTACTTCTCCCCGGTGTGATAAAATATTTCTTTGTAGTCTGATCATGTTCTGTGTAAGTTGTTTATTTTTTCTGTGTCCTCTTTGACACATGGGAACCCATTAACAGATTACTCCAGCACAAACAAAACAGCAGGGTCTGTGATTATAATGGGGCATTGCAACAATATAAAATGTCAGTTTGCATAAGACAATAATAATTAGAGTTGAGCGAACCTCTGGAAGTTCGGGTTCTGCTGGTCCGTCCGAACTTCGGGACAAAGTCCGGGTCCGGGTCCGGACGGAACCCGAACGATCGCACGGACAACGAACCCCATTGAAATCAATGGGGACCCGAACTTTTAGGCACAAAAATGGCTGTAGGAAAGTCCTGGAAAGCCCCAGAGGGCTGCAAAAGGAAGTAAAATGGGGGTAAGGGTAGGGCAAGTGCCCTACAAAAAAATGGGGACAGGGAAATAACTGTAAATATTTTTAAAAAAATAAAAACATAAAAAAAGCAAAAATGGAGGTGAATGTGGATCATCTTCAAACTGTGTCTGAAAAGTATTAATTAACGGTAGAAGCCATATAACTGTTCTAAAATCATCTTCAAACTAGGGCAAGTGCCCTACAAATAAATGGGGATAGGGAAAATAAATTAAAATCAAGTAAAATAACAGGAAGGGGGGTGGATGTGGAGTAGGA
>BLSH010279289.1:199413-231695 GCA_018402905.1 Glandirana rugosa
TATAACGATGTGAAACTCCGCGGAGAGAGACACTGTACTGTGATGAACATACATTTCTGTAGCGAACATATAGTTCAGTTTTACATAAATTTTACAAACGAACAGAACGTGTTGCGAGAGTTTCAATGAGAGTATGGTTCTAAAATGACATAAGGAAGATATCATGTCATACAGTTACGTTTTAGACTTTGCCTGTACAGGGGAAGTCCGTCCTCTTCGTCAACGCAGGAATTTTCGACGAAGAGGAAGTGGACGTAACAGGGTCGGGACAGTAAGAAACTTATTCCCGTTTGCTTTACGACTAAATTTCTCTTTAAATCATTACCGAACCCGAACGATTTTTGAAATGTCCGGGTCCGGGTCCGTGCCACGGACACCCTAAAGTTCGGTATGGACCCGAACGTTACAGTCCGGGTTCGCTCAACACTAATAATAATGAGAAATGCATGTGGCTACAGCTTCTATTTGCATTACTAAATTTCTCTTTAAATCAGCATTTCGTTTGCCCTTATTCAAAGAATGACAGGGCTGGGACAATGCAGGTGAAGGAGAAGCAGCTTTTAAGGACGCAACTGCTTCTCCTGCCTGAAGGGGACATGTCCGTTTCAGATTTTGCATTGACATACTGTACTATAGAAGGAATACAGTAAAATCTTGGTATGAGAGTAACTTTGAGAGCGTTGTGCAAGACAAGCAAACATTTTAAATACATTTTGACTTGATATACAAGCGATGTCTTTACATACAAGTAGTGTCATGTCACAGAGAGAGGCGCCTCAAAGTGTAGCAATATGGTTACATTTAATGAAGGTACAACATTTAGCAACTCACATGGTTGATGATTAAAACAGACACATCTAAGTATGCAGGCATCCGGGGTAAAGATGTTCACAGACCATCCTCCGCACCACCATCAATGTCATCTCTTTCACACTGCTCTCCATGAGAGCTTCAAGCCTCGCTTTCAGATCGCTCTACTGCAGGGTAGTCTTCCCGGTCACGATTGCAGACTGGCAGCGGTGAGAGCCGGCGGTGTGGAGGACGGTCTATGTGGACAGCTTTACCCCGGATGCCTGCATACTTAGATGTGCCTCTTTTAATCATCAACCATGTGAGTTTATTTAAATGTAACCATATTGCTACACTTACAGGCGCCTCTCTTCTCTATTATACTCGGTAGCTCCTTTTGGATTTTGCTTCTAATCCCCTTGTGGAGGCAGCCATTTGTCAATGGACATGTTATGGTTACACAACCTATCACATTACTATAATCTTTCTATATGGACTATACGCTGAAAGATTTATGAATAAATGGTTGTGGAACGAATCATCTGAGTTTCCATTATTTCTTATGGGGAAATTCACTTTGATATACAAGTGCTCTGGATTACAAGCATGTTTCCAGAACGAATTATGCTCACAATCCAAGGTTTTACAGTATTTGGAAAATTGATGACTGCAATGCTAACCCTGTCCACCAGGTGGCACTTCAGAAAATTGCAAAGCTGTACTGGATCATATGCAACAATGCAGTGAAAAGCTACCATGTGTTGTTTATTTTATTTTTATTTTTACACTTTTTTTTTTTTAAGAAAATGTTCTTAACATATTGCCTTGTGTATCAGTACAGCTTGGACCTTAGTAGGAGAGTATCCCCTGAAAGCTTTTCCCGAAAATTTAACTGTGAAATAAAAAAAGGAGTATGGACCGAACTCAAGAAAAAAAAAAATTACAAAGAGTTTTTACAGTAAAAGGAAGCCTGTTTAGAGAGAAATACATAAGCTGCTTTTGCCAACTACTCCTTACTGGAAGGGACTGCCTGGCTGTCATGCTGATCTGTATCTTCAATACTTTGAGAGCCTCTGGCTGGCTACAGGGATGCCATCAAAGGATTCTGACTTTGCTCTGAATTTAGCATTCTTGTTCCAGGCCATAGACAGCCGAGCAACTGGTACTTTCAGAAGGAAGACTAGTAACGGCAGCCTACATACATTATTTCTCATTGCTCACGGGATTGCACATTCTACCAATTTGGAGTTACTCCTATTTTTCAATTAGCCTAATATCAGAATAAATTGGTGGCAACAGAGGCATGCATATTGATAGTTCTCAGCTGTGTTTGGGTACCACTTGTGCCATCCTATTCACATTCAGGGCTGTTGTCCATTACTGATGTTTTCTTGCTTGATTTTAGCCTGTTAAACACACTATTAAAAGTGTTTTGTAATATCTGTTGATAAATGCCAAAAGTCCCCGTTGTCCCTGACAGAAATGTAAAGCTCTCCTGTGTTCTCTGCATTGTTATCTCAAGCAGCCTTACCTTCCTGGCTAGATTACCTATGAGAACAAAAGAACATTCCTCTTTACTCTTTTCCATATCATAGGGCAGGCGCCTCCAAATTTTCTAAACAAAGGGCCAGATTACTGTTTTTCAAACTTTATGGGGGGCAGTCTGTGGCCACTGGGAGTAGAAAAGTTGCTGACATCAGTGGGAAGAAAACAATGTCCCATTGTTGGTGTCAGTGGGAAGAATTGTGCCACATTATTGA
Source organism: Glandirana rugosa (assembly GCA_018402905.1). NCBI lineage: Eukaryota > Metazoa > Chordata > Amphibia > Anura > Ranidae > Glandirana > Glandirana rugosa. Next base: position 201,963 of record BLSH010279289.1, read on the forward strand.
TGTCATTAGGAGGAATTGTGCCCCATTGTTGGTGTCATTAGAAGGAATTGTGCCACATCATTGGTGTCATTGGGAGAAATTGTGCCTGATTGCTGGTGTTAGTTGGCCCCATTGTTGGTGTCATTGGGAGAAACTGTGCCCCATCGTTGGTGTCAGTGGGAGGAAGTGTGCCCCATCATTGGTGTCATTAGGCCCCAATGTTGGTGTCAGTGGGGGGAATTATGCCTCATTGTTGGCATCAGTGGATTAAATAGTACCACAAGGGTCAGATAAAAGCAAGAAAAGGGCTGCATCTGGCCCCTGGGCCACATTTTGGAGACCACATAGGGGAAAGGTGTTCTGTTGTTCACATAGGTAATCAAGCCAGGAAGATAAGGCTGCATATCTATAAGCCTAAAAAATGTCCTGTCCTTGGGTGACAACACTGCTCCTCCATAGATACAGTACAGTGAATGAGCATTGTCACTCTATTACAGAAAGTGTATTTCTGGCAGGATTACCAGGAGAAAATAACCTGAAAATGAAAATGAATGCAGCCCTCACATCTAAGGAATACTAAGCTACAATATATTCGATTTTTGTTCTTGGGTTTTGAAACGACTTAAGACACTTAGACTTCATTCATGCCTCTGTACTTTAGCGTTATATACTAATATCCTGGTTGTTTTATCTTTGGTGTGGTTTCCAGAAAGTATACTGTCATAGGAATAAAATCATTCTTCTGACTTCGGCTCCAGCGATGCAATGTTGGCATGCCCTCTCACAGGTACTGTTGCCTTCTTACCTGCTTCTTCTGGGTTCAGGGCCATCTTGATTGTCCAGGATAGAATGATGTAACTTTTGCTCATCCCAGCGCCCAGCAGATTCCGGGACCTCCTGCACAGCTCAGTGTACAGTGAGGCGGAAGGTTAGAATTTTTAAAGCAGAATTACAGTTTACACCTAACTAGCTTTACAGATGCTCCCTCCCCCCTCCGAACACCTATGCTAACTAACCTGTGTAAAAAGATGAATATTCTTACCTTTTTTTATTTTAAAAATACAGCACTTTTGAGCAGTACAGCTGTCTACAAAAAATAAAACAATTGTGTTGCGCTTCCAAAGTGCTCATACATTAATAATACAGCCCATAAGCATAGGAATATTGCATAAAAATCATTATGTGAAAGTAAATTAATCAAAAAGTGCCCAAAGATGATAATTCAAGAAAGTGGATGGTGCAAAATCAGTCCAAATAGAAAGTAAACAGTGTAAGAAAATTCTTGAAGTAAATGTGTATATTGCCCCAATCTTCTTATGTAACCATACGCCACTCCACACCCAGATGCACACCCAACGCCCAAACTGCTTACTGACAGGTAAAACCTCAGATATGGAGGCCTGGCTGCACTTTTTAGGAGAGATTCCTGCTGGGATGGATGAATGGATGGCACACTTCAGGACACAGAATAAGGGCTCTCTGAACTGCACCAGTTTATTAAAAAAGAATACTATTCAAGGCAGATGAGATCAGTCAAGTAGATAAATCAGCACAGTGATCACCCTAGCAGGTATGATTCCATCACAGCTGTAGCTCACCCCAACATGTTTTGTCCAATGGAACGTCATCCATGGGTATAAGAGCTGTCTGTCCACTTATATTGGCACGTGAGGATCCTGTATGTTGAAAGGAACTTTCACACCACTGTGAATGCAGACTCTGATATTCCATCATAGGTCAATGAGAGTCCTCTATGTTGAGAGCAACTGTTATATCACTGTGATTCTGATATTCCATCATAAGCTTTTCCATGGCCCAGATGGCACACTACATCTCTCTTTTAGAGGTTTTTGAGGTTTACAGGTGCAGCATTACCACTAGGAAATATTGACAAATAGTCTGACACATTAGTGCCCAAAGTCCTAAAAAAGCAGCGGTGTCCACGAAATGCATAGACCAATCCAAGCTGCTATACATTCTGGACGCTTAATCTTTGCTGTGTTGTTTCTACTTATACACATATTGCGCTCATTTATGCAACACAATTTTATGGATTATGTATAGTAATAAAAAGTTATGTTTTTAATATCATTTTGGTAAATGTGAGATATTTATGCGTTTCTGGTGGACCCAATAGAGTCCCTTATGTGGAAGCCTTTTTTATATTAGTTGATTATATGGGATGGTGCCCTGGGTTGTCACTTTTGGAGGTTATGTTCCATTTCCCTCACCTTCTTTAAAAGTATGAATGTATATTCTTTCCTATTTTCAGCTCACTCTAATTTGGTCACGTGATCCTGTGTCAGCCAGCGACAGCTGCAGGGGAAAGGAGAAAGCACTCAACAATGACTGGTAAAGCCTGGAGTGCTGATGTCATCCATAGGCTCCTATGGCCCGTCTGTTGTTGGTGCTCCCTCTCCCCCCCTGCAGCCACTGCTGGCTGACAAGAGAGAGCTGGGTTAACTGACCGGACCGGAGCAGCCTAAAAATAGGTAAGTATAGACATCTTTTTTATACAGGTTATGTTTTAAAGCTAGTTAGGTGTAAATTGGGATTCCACTTTAATGACATAAAAGCAGCATCTCTTCTGCAATAAAAAGAAAATCTTCCAGCTCACAAATTCCCAAATTTTGCCTAAAATTCTGCATTAATGGTGACATATATAATGTGTTTAAAATGTGCCTAGACATGCCAATGCAAGTGAAGGACACGCAGAGTCACATTACTATAGCCCTTTTTAATATGGCTCCCCAAAGGAAGTATCTGTGGCATCCATTTGTCCATCCAGGGGCTGCTGAATGTTGTGGTACACCTGTCACCCTGACCAACCTGGCGTTCTCCTCTCAGTCACTCCGAGATCTAGAACAGTGCACGTACCTTGTTTTTTTTTGGTTTTTGAGCGGATTGAACTTGGATGGGAAAAGGGGACTATGGGATGCCCATTAAGATTTGGTATAACTTGCTTGGGACTGCTATATACACTCCTGTATATACACTCCAGTCTTCTTTTCAGCACAACTCTTGCTTCAGACCTATTTTCCTTCACTCCTCCAGCACTACTCTTGCTGCAGACCATTATTCCTCCAGCACTTTACTTGCTGCAGACCATTACTCCTCCAGCACTTTACTTGCTGCAGTTCTCCAGATCAGCTAGCACCATGTGGTTAGGCCTGACACTAATTCAGCCAGGCCACAGTGAATTTCCCTTTGCAGGCAGGGACCCCGGGCCTCTATGGTGGAGAAATAGTTCCAGTGCTAGCTGTCCTCAAACACAGCTACTGATCCCAGTCAGCCCTATTCAGGCCCTGCCAGCCCTCAGCTGCCCTTTCCACTGCCCCTTTTACCACAGTCCACTCTTCTGGTTCTGCACCCATCTTTGACTGCAAGTTCCCAATACTCCCAGGCATGCCTCCCCAGTCCTCCTGACTGCACCTCACTCACCAGCCCTCCTGGCTGCAACCAGTTGTCCTCCCTGGAGTCTCTCAGCAGTGCACTCTCCCGCTGTCCTCTCCTTGCTCTCTCTTGTGCCTCCAGTCCAGGACCTTTCCATGTGTTCCTGAAAGTGATCCCGACTGCACCCAAGCTCAGGCCCAAGGTCATCCCCCCAGACTGGGTCCAGGCCCCGACAGCCTCAGCACTCTCTTACTCCATCTCTTCCGCCTGACAACTCCTCCCCAGCTGGACTGACCCCAGGTATTTGAGGAGGCCTGCCCCCTGCCAATCCGGGTTGGGGATTGGCCAGGGCTCCTCAAAATACCCCAGGTGGCTCCACCCCCCTCTCTTTCAAGAAAGCACCAGAAGAGTCTGGAAAGAAGTGGAAGGTCCAGAGGACACCACCTGTGAGTCACCCAGAACTACACTGAGCCACTCCCAGCCCAAAAAACAAGCAGGCCTAGCTGCCAGCTAGGCCTGCCTACATTTTCCTACTCTACAGGAAAACCTCTAGCACCTACCTAACTAGAGGGTGCTACACATTCATGTATCCATACATGCTGTATGTACTATATGTACCATAAAGATGAGTGTGCAGCATATTTCATACCAAAATTACTTCTTTAGATTTGGCCAGAGCAGTGAATGAATAAAACCTCTGTCAGGGTTTAATTACATGCTGGGTAGATTCACCCTTTCTGTTTTTAATTATGACTATTGTCACTGGGGCAAAAAAAATAATTGATATCTTCCAATAAGCATACCTGTTCTGGTGACTGCAGTCTAAGAGGGGATTTCTCCTCACTTCCTACTATTGTGTTAGGACCAGAAGTAAAGTTAAATCTCTTCAAAGCAAAATAAAAATTGGCTGCCGTTCATTGCAGTGATCAATGCATGGCAAACTAAACCACCCACTTTGGTTAATGTCTGTTTTAAAACCAGTCAGGCAACTCATCAGCAAGGAACATTTCAACATGCTAAACGAACTTCTTTCTTGAAAAGCGTGATTTTACATATAATTTTAGGGTTCATGAAAAATCTGGGGGTGTGTATCTGCATGCAGCCAGATGTAGGACTAAACTCAAAACTGTCAGATAAATTCAGTGCATAGGGTCTGGCTTGATTCCTAGAATAACTGATTACAGCTATTTTATCTGCAAAGGTTCACAGCACAAAATGCATTAATTCAGCTGTTTAAGGCTCACTTCGGACACCAGTGGAATAACATTTATGTAGTTATAAGACACAATCTTTGGAACAAACTTGCCAGAAAAATAATATAGGTATCAATAGGTGAAATGATTGTGTTATGTAAAAATTAAAAAATACCTAAACATAACTATATATATATAATCTATCTATCTATCTATCTATCTATCTATCTATCTATCTATCTATCTATTTTTATTTATGTATTTATTTTATTTTTTTGCTTAAGTGTGCAGTATCTCTAGTCAAAGCTTTTTTATGTTTAGAAATTGATTTGACCATTATTAGATTTAAATAATAACATTATTATTACTGTTAGAATATAAATGGGAAATGGAAATAATAACTACTATGTTATGTGTATTTGGACATTTTAATACAAGCTCTAGAATTATCACCCTAATGCTAGCTACACATGGTACTTGTTTAGTTTTGCAGTTACTTTTAACCACCTCTCAATCACAATGAGCAGATCAAGGCAAACTACTACCAATAGAAACTGTAGTAGATTGCATTTAACTGGGTGTTTATGTAGTGCCTAGCTGGTTGAATGAGCTTTAAGAATTAAATCTGTTCCCAAAAGTCAGATAGATGTGTAGTTAGCAGCATTGCAGTAGATAGGGGCATAAATGGAAATCACAGGGCCCATATAACATTTTTAATGGGGTCCCACATTGCATGCAAAAGCAGCTCTGATGTACAACCACGGGCTTTGAGCTACAGTGTGTGTGCTATTTTCCAGCATATACAAATATATATTGTTGGTTTTAAGGTGTTTGAATAACAGCTTAAAAAAATGGATGACGATTGAAATGAAGAGGCAACATAGTTAATATGTTACCTGAAAATCCTATTGAATATATTTTGTAAAATGAAAAACAAACAAAAATATATTTTACACTTGCTTGCAACCTACATGTTAAATTTGTAATGCTCCCCTTACATTGGTAGTACTAGTGAACAGGAGGAATAATACTCCTTAACATTGGTGGTTAGAGGGAGAAAGAATGCTCCCTTGAATTGGTGGTCAGCAGAAGGAAGAATGCACCTTTGCGTTGGTGGTTAGAGGGATGAAGTATTCTCTCTTAATTGGTTATTAGTGGGAGGAAGAATGCTCTCTTACATTAGTATCCACTAGAAGGAAAAAGGCCCCCTTCCATTGGTGGTCAGTGGGAGGAAGAATGCTCCCTTACATTGGTGTTTATAGGGAGAAAGAGTGCCCCCCCCCCTTATATTTGTGGTCAACAGGGGCAAGAATGCCGTCTTACTTTGATGGTCAAGGGGAGGAAGTATGCCCCCTTATATTTGTGGACAGAGGGAGAAAGAATACCCTCTTAGATTGGTGGTCAACAGGAGGAAGAATGGCCCCTTACATTGGTGGTAAACGGGAGGAAGAATGTGTCCTGACATCAGTGGTCAAAGGAAGAAAGAATTCCCCTTACATAGGTAGTCAATGGGAGGAAGAATGCTCCCTTACATTGGTAGTCAAAGACCAATATAGAGAGACCGATATGAAAATTGTATTATACAATAGCTACTATAGCACCCAAATCTTGCACAGCACCGGTACGAGTACAAAAGATTTCTATTTTAATGATAAAATAGAGGGGGAAAAAAATCTCTGATCGTCTTCTATCAATTATGGTGTCAAAGTTCTACTAGACTATGCATTTTTTTTTAATATCAGTGCAACAAAAGTGAGTACACCCCTTATTAAAAATGTCCAAATTGCTCCCAATTAGCTATTTTCCCTCCTCGGTGTCATGTAACTTGTTGTTGTTACAAGGTCTCAGGTGTGAATGGGGAGCAGGTGTGTTAAACTTGGTGTTATTGCTCTCATTATCTCATACTGGTCACTGGAAGTTCAACATGGCACCTCATGGCAAAGAACTCTCTGAGGATCTGAAATAAAGAATTGTTGCTCTGCATAAAGATGGCCTAGGCTATAAGAAGATTGCCAAGACCCTGAAACTGACCTGCAGCATGGTGGCCAAGACCACTGAGTGCTTTAACAGGATAGATTCCACTCAGAACAGGTCTTGCCATGGTCGACCAAAGAAGTTGAGTGCACATGCTCAGCGTCATATCCAGAGGTTGTCTTTGGGAAATAGACGTATGAGTGCTGCCAGCATTGCTGCTGAGGTTGAAGAGGTGGGGGGCAGCCTGTCAGTGCTCAGACTATACTGCATCAAATTGGTCAGCATGGCTGTCATCCCAGCAGAAAGCCTCTTCTAAAGATGATCCACAAGAAAGCCTGTAAACAGTTTGCTGAAGACAAACAGACTAGGGACATGGATTACTGGAACCATGTCCTGTGGTCTGAGGAGACCAAGATAAACTTATTTGGTTCAGATGGTGTCAAGCGTGTGTGGTAACACCCAGGTGAGGAGTACAAAGACAAGTGTGTCTTGCATACAGTCAGTCATGGTGGTGGGAGTGTCATGGTCTGGGGCTGCATGAGTGCTGCCGGCACTGGGGAGCTAGAGTTCAGTTAGGGAAACATGAATGCCAACATGCACTGTGGCATACTGAAGCAGAGCATGATCCCCTCCCATCGGAGACTGGGCTACAGGAAAGTATTCCAATATGATAACGACCCCAAACACACTTCCAAGATGACCACTGCCTTGCTAAAGAAGCTGAGAGTAAAGGTGATAGACTGGCCATACATGTTTCCAGACCTAAACCCTATTGCGCATCTGTGGGGTATCCTCAAACAGAAGGCGGAGGAGCGCAAGATCTCTAACATCTCTGTGATGTCGTCATGGAGGAGTGGAAGAGGACTCCGGTGGCAACCTGTGAAGCTCTGGTGAGCTCCATGCCCAAGAGGGTTAAGGCAGTGCTGGAAAATAATAGTGGCCACACAAAGTATTGACACTTTGGGCCCAATTTGGACATTTTCACTTAGGGGTGTACTCACTTTTGTTGCCAGCGGCTTAGACATTAATGGCTGTGTGTTGAGTTATTTTGAGGGGACACCAAATTTACACTGTTATACAAGCTGTACACTCACTGCTTTACATTGTAGCAAAGTGTAATTTCTTCAGTGTTGTCACAAGAAAAGATAGAATAAAATACGTACAAAAATGTGAGGGGTGTACTCACTTTTGTGAGATACTGTATGTCTCAGTAATGTCTCCTAACTGTACTTCCTTAGAAAGGCTTGAAAAAAAAGAATTGCCCTCTAAATGTGCTGTCTTCCTCCCATAGACCTACACTTTGATACAACTTGCACCTCTTTTCTAAATAAGTGCATTCAGAAGACTGTTTGACACTGCTAATTTGTGAACTTTAAATCAGGTCCCATTTGCAGAAGTGACAGCCATTATACTTATCTTCTCTAGGCATAGCGAGTGGGCTGCTACTGGACGGCTCCCATCTGGCCTGTTATGTGCAGGTCACATTGTTTTTAACTAATAAATGTTAACCCTTTTTATTGCATGAGATCCATGCGCTCTTCTTTCTGTTTTGCAGTACTAGTTGAGTACCCTCCATTTATTGGAACTGCTGGATCAAATGTTTTTTCCATCTGGTGAAACCCTCCTATTCTACACATATCTTGCCACAAATTTCCACTATTGTATTGCTCTCTGAGGACAACGCTTATGTAGTACTGTGTGCTAGTTTCTACCTTCTTCTAATACAGCTTATGCACCCATTACACGCTGTAAGAAAAAAAAATTATATTTTTTCCTTCATACCTTTTTGTATATGTTGTTTACATCGCTAGCTGTGCTGTATGGGCTGAAAGTTGATAGCTGGCTATTTAAAAAAAATATCAAGGGTGCGCATGCGCGAAGCCAAGCGGAACGGACATGTCGCTTTAGAGCTCCGCACAGCCCGGATGATTTGAGAGCCTCAAACATCAAGCCGCGCACAATTCGCCCTTCACCTAGGCTCACAGACGCTCCCCCGCTCCCGGTGCACACCGCTCGCCATGGTCGCCACGGGCACCAAACAGAATATCAGGACCAAGTCTATACGTGAGGCCCTGGCGCGGGCCTCTGGCAAGATGGCGCCGCCAAGCACCTCCAAGGCCCCCTCGCCGCGGACACACAGGCTTCCTCCCGCACGCCATCCAGATGAAGGTGAGTCTGATACAGACTCCTTGGCGACTCCCTTGACTGATGAAATGCCCCCAGGAATCCTTAAACACTTTGAAAGAATGCTGCATCGTGCATTACAACGCACCTCAGACCAAATCACAGAGCAGCTAACAAGGGAGATTAGGGAGCTGGGACAGCGTACCTCAGATCTAGAACAGAAAGTTGATGAACTAGAACTGCAACTAGCCTCTCAAACTGATGAACTAGAAGCACTGAGAGAAGACAATCAAACATTACAAGCACACATTGAGGACATTGAAAATCGCTCTAGGCGATCAAATCTGCGAATCAGGGGGATCCCTGAAACGGTGGAGGACCTCCAATCAACAGTCACAGCCCTTTTCCAGGAATTGGCCCCCTCAATACCAATTGAGCGCTTAGAATTGGATCGTGTCCATAGGACACTTGCACCTCGCAAGCAAAATGGCCCCCCGCGCGACATAGTAGTAAAGCTACACTACTATCGCACGAAGGAACAGCTCCAACAAGCCGCTAGACAAAAAGAGTCGCTTAGCTTCCAAAACCACCCATACCAACTATTTGCAGACCTCTCTCAATCCACGATCATCAAGCGGCGTTCCTTCAAGCCTCACCTACAAATACTGCAACAACGCAGAATTACCTACTCCTGGGGCTTCCCCTTTGCCTTGAGATTTACATATCATGGCCAGAAATACTCCTGCAGGACTGCAGAAGAACTTCAAACTTGCCTATACAAACTCCACCTGGACCCCAACGCCCCCACTTCAACTCAAACTACCCGCAGACGCTCCCCCTCAAGTTCCCCATCAAAACCCACGCAGCAAACTCCACCGTCCTCCAAGAGGATCAGAACAACACCCACCTCCCGTGACCTAGAAGACTCGATGGACTGAGCAATACCCTCTCCACCCTCAATAGGACTAACCCATTTAGTCCTGTTTCCCACTGCAATCAAGTCTCATTTATATCTTCAATCAACTCACGACCTTGAGATGCTTTATTCCAGAGTTCACCGAGATCATTCGTCTCTCTAGAACATGCCTATGCAACCTTCAAGCAACATCCCAACCATCTACACCTCACAAACCCCCTACCGCTTGAACTCTGGCAAATACATATTACTAACTATTTTTTTTTCCTTGAGCAGGTTCATTATCAAAATGGACAATAGGCCTGGTCTCTTCACATAACTCCCTTTTTTTCTCTTTTCTCCCAACTCTAGGCCCATAATTTAAACATACTCTTACCACGGCTCAAGTATGACCTGAGCACAACTTTATCCCCCCACAATACAATCACTCCCCCATGAGTCTATGTGAACAGACCTATGCCTCAGATCACAGCTTTTTTCTTTTTTTTTCTTCACCGTTTTCTATTTGCCTGTTAGTGTGCAATCAGACCGATTTTAGCCATATTACCGCGGTCTCTCGCACCCTGTTTTACTAGGTTTGGGTCATTGTAGAATACTGTTACCTTATATGATATGTCTATATACTAAACTCGCTATGCCCCGCTGGCTTGAGTCAAAAACTTACACTAAGTATCTCTCTCCTCCGGGCTGCAAGTCACTGCAGCACCTCACCTTGCCCTGCGATCCCCTACTTTTGGGTATCCCTGGGCAACATGTTTTCCACCAAAGGGAACTCTGAGCTCCCCTCGGCGGACATTGATCTTTGTTCTTCTTGTTTTTCTGTTTGTACTAATTTTTTCCTTTTTTTCCTCCGCTCTCTAGTTCCCCCTCTCTCACCCCGTCCTCTCCCCTACATCAGATGGAGATCACCAAGCACAGTGAGTAACGCACTACACTATAACCCCACCACAGTACCCCCAAATGGCTAACCTTAACATACTCTCACATAATGCCCAGGGACTAAACTCCCCTAACAAAAGGCTCAAAGCTTTCCGCACATACGCCTCCCTTAAGGCACACATTGTGTGCATACAGGAAACCCACTTCGCTGCCCACCAAACACCCAAATTTATGAATCCCACATACCCCCAGTTTTACACAGCCTCTGCTAACTCTAAATGCAGAGGAGTTCTAATTGCTTTTCACAAATCTGTCCCATTTACCTTAAAGCGAGCCATCCAAGATCCAGAAGGCAGATATTTAATTTTAATTGGCCACCTAATTGACACGCCAATTACAGTCGTCTCCTACTACGCCCCAAACCAAAATCCCACACCTTTTCTCTCACATCTATTCAAGATGCTTGACGCCCACAAGCAAGGCACCGTCCTGATCGGAGGTGACTCCAACCAGGTCCTCCTTCCGCTCCTCGATAAATCCCCCTTCGCCTCTCCCCTGACCCCTAATAAACTTGTCTTCTCACGACTCCTGGCAAAACACTCCCTAGCTGACACCTGGCGCGAACTAAACCCACTTAAGAAGCAGTACACTTTCTACTCTCACCCCCATAAATCGTTTTCACGCATAGACCATATCCTCACTACAATTGGTACCCTACCCCAAATCACCTCCTCCTTAATAGCCCCCATCCCATGGTCCGACCATAATGCTGTTCTGACGGCACTATCTACTCTGCTCCTCCCTCAGGGGAAAAGACAATGGTCTCTCAATGACACTCTCCTCGCGCACCCGTCCCACGCCCTCGAAGTAGAATCCTCTCTCAAAGAATACTTCACCTTAAACACAACCCAGATGTATCCCCCTTAACAACTTGGGAAGCCCACAAACCAGTCATTCGAGGATCTTTAATCAATATTGCCGCACGTAGGAAAAAAGAGCGCCAACAAAAATTTGCATTCCTGGAACAAGAATTTTCTCTTGCCCACGACGCTTTTCAACTCACACCTACTCCGCTCAATAAGACCAAACTAGATAAAGCTAGACTTGAGTTAGATCTCTTTATGACAGACGCTGCAGAGAAAAACCTCCGCCGTTCACATCACCGAATATACATGAAGGCCAACAAGCCTGATACATTTCTGGCCCTCTCTCTTAGAAACCTGGAAAGACCCCACAAACCAATCCGACTGAAAACCACGCCAGGTTCCTTAACAAGTAACCCTGTTAAGATCCTCCAGATTTTCAGATCGCAACTCACCAAATTATACGCATCCCCCTCTACTCCTGCCATCCAATCTAAAACCCAAGACTTCCTGAACTCGATTAAGCTCCCCCCATTGTCCTCTCAACACCACACCCTCTTAGAACAGCCCATAACAGAAGATGAGACACGAGCTGCAATAAAAACACTTAAAAACAACAAACGACCGGGTCCAGACGGGTTCACTGCCTCATACTATAAACAATACGTTAACATTTTAACCCCAGCCCTAACCAAAGCCCTGAACTCTATTCGGGAAAACTCTAAATTCAACCGTGAGTCACTGAGAGCTTCCATCTCCATGATCCCCAAACCCTCCACTGACGATACCTCCTGGTCCAACTTCCGCCCCATTTCTATACTCAACAATGACATCAAATTACTAGCCAAAATCCTAGCAACCCACCTCAACACATTCATTGGGACCTTGGTTCATAAAGACCAGGTAGGCTTTATGCCCTCCAGACAAGCTGCAGACAACATACGTAGGACTGTACATCTAATCCATCTAGCCCGCTCCCGAAAGATACCAATGTGCCTCTTCTCACTGGATATAAGAAAGGCATTTGACAGCCTTTCCTGGCCCTACCTTCGTACAGTCCTAGAGAATTGGGGCTTTGGCCCACACTTCCTTCAGTGGGTCTTCTCCCTCTATACATTCCCAACTGCTCATGTCACCTACGCTGGTCACCAATCAGACTCCTTTCCCATCCTTAGGGGCACTCGTCAGGGCTGCCCCCTTTCACCCCTCCTATTTGCATTGGCCATAGAACCACTAGCCCAGAAGATACGAGAAAACCTAGACATCAAAGGTATAGAGATCGCAGGTCATGAATATAAGCTCTCTCTTTTTGCAGACGATGTATTACTATCTCTCACATCTCCTCTCACATCGATCCCAAATCTCCTATCTAACCTCTCACAATTTGCCTCAATCTCTGGACTAGTGGTTAACTCAACTAAATCAAAATTCCTCAATGTCACCCTATCAGACTCTCTCCGAACCCACCTGCAATCTACTTTCCCCTTCAAATGGTCCACATTCTCCCTGACCTATCTGGGCGTCAAACTCACCCCTGATCCAGCGAACCTATACTCCACGAACTACCCACCTATGCTCTCCCACCTCACTAACCTTATGACCTCATGGTCATCTCTTCCCCTTTCCTGGCTAGGCCGTATAACAGCAGTGAAAATGGTCATCCTCCCGAAATTACTTTACCTTTTTCGTGTCCTCCCCACAACTGTACCCGCTCACTTTCTGCGCATTGCTCAGCGCAAGACCCTTAAGTTCGTCTGGGGTACCACGAGACCTAGAGTCTCCAAAGCAGTCCTTCACCTCCCTAAACCACTGGGTGGGCTGAGCCTCCCAAACTACACGAAATACTACCAGGCGGCCCAACTTGCTATACTCACAAAGTATCATGCCACGAACGAAACTCCCCTTTGGGTCTCCCTTGAGTCAGCTTAATTGCGACCCCCTCTCGATAGCCAATTTCCTATGGCTCCATCCTAAGGACCGCAAACCTATACGCAACCCCATCACTAGGCATTCTCTCCATTTGTGGGACAAACTCAAATTTAAGTATAAGCTACAATCTCCTCATAACCCCCTACTATCCTACCTCCATAACCCGTCCTTCTATCCGGCCTGGACCTCACCCTCTACCTTCTCCAAATGGCGAACAGCTGGCCTAATCCGTGCCTACTCCTTCACCACCCCAGACAGCTTTATTTCATTTCCCACTCTTTCTGAAACTCATGGCCTCCCATCATCTGAACTATTTCGATACCTCCAACTAAAACATTTCCATTCCCCTTGTCTCCGCTCCTCTACATCCTCCCCCCATAAAACACCCTTTGAACATGCTTGCGATCGCGACCCCCATATGCGAGGGTTGATATCACTGCTCTACAATCACCTACTAGACCCCCTTACCCACACATCCCTCCCATATGCCCAGAAATGGGAAGCTGACCTACACACCCAATTAACGTCTGAAGAGTGGAGGGAGATCTGGTTGGCTACTAAATCAGCCTCACAGAATGTCATAGCCTCAGAGGCAAACTACAAGGTTCTATTTCGCTGGTACCTAGTGCCCGCACGGATCGCAAAATTCTCCACTAATTACCCCCCTAACTGTTTTCGCGGCTGCTCAGACAACGGAACGCACCTACACATCTGGTGGCAATGCCCTATAGTCCAGAAATTCTGGGACGAGATATTTAAAATTATCTCAACCCTGCTAAGCCGCCCTCTCGCACCTAACCCCACTACGGCCCTACTTAATCTCCAACCCCCAGACACCACCCGCAACCAATTCAAACTTATTCTACAAGTAACCACGGCAGCGAAACAAACCATAGCGAAAGCTTGGAAATCACCACTCCTCCCACTTTCCAAAGTGAAACACAGAATCACTAACGCCATGATACACGCTAAAATTGAAGCTATCATATGCAACACCATTCCCAAATTTGAAAAACAATGGCTACCATGGGCTAAGCACTTTCTCCCCCCGGATCTAGACAGTGAGCTCTTTCTTCCATAGAAATTACGACCCACAACTCTCCCAATCCACCGAGATAAAGCAGACTGTCGTGTGATCTCCACTCGATACCCACCCCCCCCTGCCCAGCCCACTCTTCTATACCCCCCTTCATCTTTTCTCTTTTCTTCCTTCCTTTCCCCTATTCTCTCTCATTTTTTCACAAATATTTTGCAGTCAACCTAAAGACCAACTGGTTATTCTCCAGACTAGAATACGTGTTCTACTATGTATGTTATGCTATAAATACCATCAACGTGTAATGCTGGCCACACTCCATATTTCCACCCTTCTCTTACCCCCCTTCTCCCCCTGCGGAGTGTGGCACCTTGGGGACCTTTATGTTGTTGTACCCTAATACTAGACTACGCTATATCTGATTACATTGGTCTTTATACTTGTTAAACTGCTTTCTTTTTCAATAAAAAGTTTGAACACGTAAAAAAAATATCAAGTACTTCACTGGACAGTGCTTGAAGTCCTTGATTTTTATGTGATATAATGGGGCCCTGCTTTTCTTTTTGCATTGGGGTCTATATAGTGACAACTAGAACATGCCCCCCTGGCCTGGCAATTTTGACTTTAGATTAAACAGTTTCATTACTAGCTTTTCTTAGTTTGATGTTGTTCGATTTTTAAAATAGTTGAAAATTGAAGTCCATACTGACTTTCATGTACACATTTTATTCTCAGAGGTGTTCATATAGTCTTTAAATAGGGACACTTTGCATATGTTTTTCAACACCTGGTACCACCCCCAACCTCAACCTCAACTGATGGGCCACAAAATGTATTGAATCAAATTTTTGTTCAGCAGGAATTGCGTCGTACAAGGCTGACTTGAAGTGGTTGTAAACCTCAGACATGAAATATGAAAAAAGGACATCCTTCTATATGGTGTACTTGTCTTTCTCCAAAGCTTTGCATGTCATTTCTCTCTGCTGCCTGGTTCCTCTGTTATCAGCATGATTCCATCCTGGCAGCTTTTCCCAACACCAAGAGTTAAAATGGTGACAGGGAGGGAGCTGCAGCACTCAGCCTGTGACTATTATCCACAGCTTTACTTGTTCTTCAAACTGTGTGAATGGGGTTGTGTCTCTTCCCTCCAATCAAGGCTCAAAGCTGTTGGCTGTGTGAAGACTTCAAATTCTCGCCCACTGCTCCTAGAACTAGATTCTTTCTTCTGTGTGTTTTCAGAAATATCTACAGATGAAATGGCTGCAGATGAACAGCTACAACTCATGTAGGATTATTTGTTTAATTTCTGTATAACCTAATGCTAGTCACTTCACTGAGTGAATGTGAGGGTTTACAACCACTTTAAATATTGCATGCAGCATTTAGGCTGTGCTACCCCTTTGAAAGTGAGAGCAAAGTGGAGTTTGCAAAACTTTGCTCTTCTGCCAAATGCCTGTGTTAACCTGAAATTGATCTCAAAATTTGAAAATGTGTTGTATTGTAGGGAACATCTAGAAATGTTAATTGTCCATAATCAGCACTCAGCAAAATGTACATTTTGTCTCGAATTTCCCCTGAGAAATAGCAGAGCACTTCTTGAGCGTGCCTAGGCATTTGTGTATAATAATCTTAAGGCGCTTACCCTTATTCAAATTGGAATGCAAAATATTAATAAGTGATGAAATTCACAAATACTGAATGAAGAGATACCATAAATATAGTACAAAAACATAATAAATATTCATAATAATACTGTGATCTAATATAAATCCCTATGTTAATTACTGATAAATAATATTCTCAAGTCCATTAGAAGAAATAAAATATGCAAATTATATGGATCCAGTCCATGTCAATGGATTCCCTTGGAAAGGTGTCTAATCCAATCACCAAAATCCAAAGTGCCGATAAACAAATTCCAGTGCTCCACCACACATGAGTATATAAATGTATGCTCACCAAATATACTTAGCCACAAAGTGACCACATCGCCTAGATCACTATAAGATCTTGAATCACCAATGATATTGTAACAACCGATCCTTCGTATCCCTCCTCCTCTCTGCAGAAACAGCTCATGAATGGAGAAACCAGAGATAGTGTAATATCGTTTTTATTAAAAAAAACTCACAATATTAAAAGATAAGGTTATGCTCACATTTTGGTAGACAAAACCAGCCTGTCAGTAGTAAGGATCCAGCTTGATTCCCCAATGAGGTAGTTGGTATAGTTGTATGCCTATGGGTTCAGAAAGCACTGTCCTCTCCTCGTATTGCTCTGTACACTGCACCTCAAGCCTTGCTTTCAATGCATTTCAAACTTCCGTTCGTCTTCAGGCCTGATGACGAACGGTATTACACTATCTCCGGTTTTTCCGTTGTGGCTCTATTCATGAGCTGTTTCTGCAGAGAGGAGGGATACGAAGGATTGGTTGTTACAATATCATTGGTGATTCAAGATCTTATAGTGATCTAGGCGAAGTGGTCACTTTGTGGCTAAGTATATTTGGTATATACTCACATGTGGTGGAGCACTGAAATTTGTTTATCGGCATTTTGGTGATTGGATTAGACACTTTTGCAAGGGATTCCATTGACATGGACTGGATCCATATAATTTGCATATTTTATTTCTTCTAATGGACTTGAGAATATTATTTATCAGTAATTAACATAGGGATTTATATTAGATCACAGTTTTATTATCAATATTTATTATCATTTTGTACTATATTTATGGTGTCTCTTCATTCAGTATTTGTGAATTTCATCACTTATTAGTATTTTGTATTCCAATTTGAATAAGGGTCAGCGCCCTAAGATTATTATATACTCTTTAAAGCATTTTTCAATTACATGCAGCGACCTGATAGTATTTTACCCAGCAGGTGGCGCTTCTTCTTTATCTTTTATTAGTATAGGCACTTTTGTGCATACAGCCTTATAGCTTTACATCTAAAGCACCGCTGCCTCTGACAGAAGATTTTGTGATGTCACTATTGTGCTGCTCATAGTTCTCCTTGCTAGAAGCTCTAACATAAGTAAGCAAAACCCAGCCTGTACCAAGATGGCCATCTCCACATAGCGACAAAGTGCAGAGCAAGACATGGTAAGTCAATAATGCAGTGAGACCACAGGAAATACTGCTTATTAAGTCTTATGTCCTCTACCTGCCATTTTTTGGTTACATCTCCTATAGTTCTGTTCCTCTTTAATCCGATGTAAACATCTAGCAGCAAGCTCATGGGCTTCAGCGTTAATCAACTCTCTAAGTGTTGTATGTTTCTTATAAAATTTGAGAGATCTCACATTTAAAAGTAAACTATTGCATATCTTCAGATAATACATGATGTCTAAATATCCACCCAGACCAAATTTGAGTCAGTGTGCTTTGGTAAATTTGGCAATGACTCTATAACTAATTTGCTTACCTAAATAATTTTCGTTTTTTTAAGCAACATAAAATATTATATAAACTATAATTTATTTGATACAAGGTTTTAAAAAATTCCCTGCTTATAGTTTTGATTATAGGCTGACAAATAGATTTTTTTTTTTTTTTTAACGTTTGATAAGGACTTGATGATGATTGGGAACTATACTGATTGGTTCCCTATTAGTAGGGTGCACCAGCAGCTGGACAAAATGCAATGTAGATTAACCTTCTATCTGCTCAGAGGAGAGGCAGAGGCAAAAGGGTTCAAGTCAATCTGTCAAAAACATGGGCAATTTAAACATAGCATGTGATCAAAATTGTGTCCTAAATTGATCATTGACTCTATAGATCTAGGGGGCTAAATAGTTATACATATCAAAGCTTTTCTTGCAAATGCCTAGCTTGGCCTTCATCCTGCCACATGCAAAGTTTTCTTATTGATCACTGAGGCCACCCCTTACATTGCAGGACTAACAGGGATACTTGGAACTTGATGTATTATGTTAGCATGCAGAATAGCAGCACAGTGATGAGCCGCATATAAACCCTCGGTCCACTTCAACACTCCCAACAGCTGAAATCCAATTGAGTGAAATTCTCCAGCTAACTTCACCTTTGGTTAACCATTTGCCCTTTTCTCAGTAGCAGCCAGCGAAACTTAGGCAAGCTATTTTAATTTTTTACTGTGCATTATTATAAAGCAATGTGCGCTTTTCACAAACTTATTTTCATAATACTGACAAAATAATCAGCTGATCATAAATCACAAAATCAGTTATAAAGTGATAATAAGCCCACTGAAGTGACTGAGCACAGGTTATACAGTATGAGGAAGCAAATCCTTCCATATAAGCTGTAACCGTTTATCTGTAGCCTTCTCTCCTCCACAGCCTTCCAAAGTATTTCTCAGATTTCAGAAAGCATGGGGCAGGGATTTGACGTCAATCACTGCACAGTACAGAGAACAAAGCTGAGTGTAATCTGATACCTGAGTAGAAGGAACAGTCTAATAGTGAAACATCCTAGGCTGTCAATCATCTGCTGTGTGTGCTGAGGTGGGGGCGGGCTGTCACCATGGATGGGGCTAACGGATGTGATGTCATCATGCACGCTTTGCCAGGAGTCGGACCGGACTTAACACTTTACCGCTTTGATTGGACATATACAGTATATTTTGATGCGGTTTTCCCTGGTTATCATTATATGTGAGTGTGCACTTTACTTTTTAATAAATAGGATGTTTTAACTTTATTACCCTATGCAAGTTGTTTCTTCCTCTGCATGTTATCATAATCTGGAAAACATATGAGCATTTCCCAGGATGTGTGCATGCTGGCGCATTTGAGACATTATTCAACCCTTTAAGCACAATTTGACAATGCATTATACGGTGGTCATATGAGTCTGGTAAGGGCCTCTTATACTCACTGAGGGAAGCACTGGTTGGTGGGTGGTTTTGCTTACACATAATCACATAAAGGAAGTGGATCGTTTGGTGTTTTTCCTTTGATCTGTATTTTTACAAAGAGTGGAATATTATATTATATCTTTTGGAATATTATATGGTTACAATAAGTCAGTGATATAAGTTTTATTGGAGTTTAGTGTTTATTAACCACTTCCCTACCACCGTATACAGAATGACAGCTGGGAAGTGGTTGAGTTATCCTGACTGAGCGTCATGTGACATCCAGCAGGATAACATGCGGTGCGCGCCCATGGGTCCATGCAGCGTGGCGATCGGTGATGTGGTGTGTCAGACTGACACACCACATCTCCGATCTAGGTAATGGGCTTCTGTCAGAAGCTCATTACCATGTGATCCGATGTGACGAATCATGGCTGATCACAGTGTAAACAGGAAGAGCCGTATATCGGCTTTTCCTTTAGTCTCATCTGCAGATGCGAGTAGTGGAGAGCTGATCAGCGGCTCTCCTGACAGGGGGGGTCTGTGCTGATTGTTTATCAGCACAGGCCCCCTCGGATCGCCACCCAAGACCACCAGGGAGCTGACCAGGACCACCAGGGAGCCCACACAGTGATGCCACCCAGGGGCCACCAAGGATGCCACCCAGGGACCACCAGGGATGCCACCCAGGGACCACCAGGCAAGGGGCACACAATGACCAATAGGGATGGCACTGTGCCCATCTGTGATGCTTACCAGTGCCATCCCTATAGCTGCGGAAAAATCAGTGCCATCTATCAGTGCCCACCAGTGCTCATCAGTGCCCATCAGTGCCCATCAGTGCCACCCATCAGTACCTCCTATCAGTGCCCATCAGTGCCACCTATCAGTGCACAGTGCCACCTATCAGTGCCCATCAATGCCGCCTATGAGTGCCCATCAGTGCCACTTATTAGTGCCCATCAGTGCCACTTATCAGTGCCACCTATCAGTGCCCATCGGTGCTGCTTATCAGTGTCGCCTATCAGCGCTGCATATAAGTGCCACCTCATCAGTGCCGCCTCATCAGTGCCAATCTGTACTGCCTCATCAGTGCCCGTCAGTGCAGCCTCATCAGTGACCATCAGTGAAGGAGAAAATGTAATTATTAACAAAGTTTTGTGACGGAAAAAAACGAAAAAAACATTTTTTCAAAATTTTCGGTCTTTTTTTATTTGTAGCGCAAAAAATAAAAACCCCAGAGGTGATCAAATACCACCAAAAGAAAACTCTATTTGTGGGGAAAAAATTATAAAAATGTAGTTTTGGTACAGCGTCGCACAACTGCACAATTGTCATTCAAAATGCAACAGCGCTGAAAGCTGAAAATTGGTCTGGTAGGGAAGTGTTCTAAGTGCATGGTATTGAAGTGGTTAATCTCATTATTTTTTGATGATGATTATGCATGCATTGATGATTGTGTATATTTTTAGTGATGGACTTGGGGGTATAGGTTCACAGTTGGATTTAAAGTGATTGTAAAGTCTTGGTTTTTTTTTTTTTAATAACAAACAAGTCATACTTACCTGCTCTGTGCAGTTGGCTTTGCACAGAGTGGCCCGGATCCTCCTCTTCTCGGGTCTTTCTTCCATGCTCCTGGTGCCTCCCTCCTGTTGAGTGTCCCCACAGCAATCAGCTGTTGAGTCACAGCTCCCTGTGTCCATTCAGACATGGAGCCCCGCCCCATCTCTCCTGATTGGCTGACTGACTTTGATTGACAGCAGGGAGCCAATCGCTGTCTCAGCCAATGAGGAGGGTAGTCTCGGGCAAGTGAGACGTTCCTGCAACATTGCTGGATAAAGATGGGCTTAGTTAAGTATTTGGGGGGGGGGGGGGTGCGTTAAGATAAAAAAAAAACCTTCTGCCCTTAATGTATTTTGTAGCATTGCTCATTTTTTTAATATTTTGTCACCATGGATTGTCTAGTGTCAGGGAAAACTGTGAGAAATGACTCCACACTAGTTGCGATGGTTTGAGGTAAGAACACATAATAGAAGGATATGCTTTGTTCATTTTTCATTTCAGATGTTTACAACCACTTGAAGTAAGCTTTGTTCATAGCTTTTGAAACATGCGCATCATCATGTTTTAGCCAAATGCCATTTTTTAGCTGTAACAAGTATAAATTAGAATTCTGAATGAAAAATAACAGTACAATTAAAAAATATATATTGTTTGTTCAAAAACTTCTTTTTGCGTTTGCATGCTTTTTGCTGTAGCATTACAAATATGCAGAATTAAAAAAATACCACATTTCATTTAAAAATAACATCATACTGAAACATAAATGTTGGTATCATGATAAAGTTGAAACATTGCAGAATTAAAGAAGAGCTCCAGTCATATTTGTAAAAATTAAAAGTCAGCAGCTAAAAAACTGTAGCTGCTGACTTTTAATAAACATACACTTACCTGTCCCAGGATCCAGCGCTGTGCTCACTCACCCGAGCCATTTTCTCCACCCACCTTCGGTCTCTGGCACAGGCATTTAACTGTGGGCACCTGCCACATTGCTCTGCTTTAAGCTGGCTAAAATTAGTCTTTTTTTTTTTTCATTCAACCAAAAAATACTGACTTGATTTCCCAATCCACCCATTTAGGATGGATGGGGGAATCCACCCCATTGTGTCTTTTTATTCTGACAATGGCGAGAACACACTGATCAGCACTGCAGTCTATAGCCTGCAATGCTGATTGAGTGGCTAAAATATGTCAGGACAGAAGAACAGAAATCGATCGGTAGATAGACTTTTGCTCAACCAGAGTGGCCATACATGAATTGAAATTCGGCTGGTCCCTGTTGAACCGGCCAAGTTATGATCCATGTATTACCAGCTTTAAACTACCTAGTTGAATAGTCAGGTGGAAAAAAGACACAAAAAGTCCATCAAGTTCAACCAATAGAAAAAAAAAAGAAATACATTGAAAGCCTCCATATACAGAACTGTATACCCACAACTGGTCCAAACTAGTACTTTATATATGTAGTAACATTTGTTATTTTAAAATTATCACTGAAAAGGTATGATTTTTTCTATGGTATACCTGTGTTTTGCAAATTAAATAATTATTTAAAGACACTGCCACCAAAATAAATTCTTGTCGAATGATAAAAAATGTATATTTGACTTTCGTATCTTACGAGATAGCAAAGGTATTGCTTATAAATGAAATATAAAAATGGCACTGAAGCCTAACTGCTCAAAATGTCTTAAGGCTGAATATCCTAAAGCAAATCTATGCACCAGCCTTCAGGGCAAAGCAATAGATACATGTATATCCTAACTGAAGGACATTATTTGCTAAAGCACTGTGTGTGTATCATAAACAATTGTCTGTAGCCCAACAAGGGGTTAAAGAGTCTGTATGGCAAAATTAAGAGGTGTTGGTAATGTGCTTAGATGTAAGTAAAGAAACCAAGATCACGCACCCAAATTTAGATTTCCTTGTAAAACCCGATAAAGCCCTTGAGGTGCAGAAACTCGTGGTTAATGCTGAATATGGAAAGTATAGTGAGCTGACTTTGAGAAAGGATTTCCCACAGTCCAAAAGACTTCCAAAAAGTATCACTGAGTCCAGTACACAAAAGGTTAAGAACGTTAGCCCATGACTCAGTAAGACAGAGTTAAAGGGGAGATTTCGGAGTTGTAAGCACTTTAGGAAAGTGAGCAATAAAATGTCTGAAAGTGCTAAGCATCCTGCCCTCTCGGCATTGCTAGTGGCAATGGACAAAGATGAAGGTGTTGGTGTAGAGAACGAGAGGTGCTGTGGAAATGTATCTGTCCTTGGCATTCAAAGCTTGCCTGGCACATAAAGAGTATTGCTACTGATAGGCTCTATTAAAGTTGTGTAGCTGGAAGTGTATGCAGGACAAAGTCACTGTCTTGGAGTTACTAACATGCCTCCATAGATGCCAAGCCTTGTAAATGCCCTGATTGTAATATGGCTAGTATGACCCTAATCAAAGTAGTCAGACATGGCTTGTGGAAACATACTGTCACATTTCTGAATGAGGAGCTTGAGATGAGGAGGGTGGCCTCTTGCTTGATTCCCATCCGAGCACCCCTAAAAGTTGGGACAGGGGCAATTCAAGGACACAAGCTGTAGTCAACTAAGTAGAAGCACAGTGGCAAGGGCACCCAAAATGCACCAAGTTCAGTACAGATCATAGCCAGGTCAGAAGCCCAGCTCCATAACAGATGAACAGGAAGGCACCAAATTGTGAGCAGGATCTAGGTCAGGGATGAGCAGAGGTTGGCAATGTGCAGACAGCATCCTTGCATGTTAAGTCAGGCTCCCATGCCCAAAAACATGTGCAAGTTCATGTGCATAGGACTGATTGCTGGCAAGACCTTTCATATTATGTCCCTTACACATAGTCATAGAAAATTCTTTCCCTGGGAAATTTGTGATGACAAGCAAGTATAGACTGTACCTCTGGTTGCATTCTGGGGAGCTCCCCTTAAAATACCACTTGGGCAGCTGTGCAAAGATTTCTCCAAAGAATGGGAAAAATGACAAGGATAAGGGGCAATATAGATCCTGTAGTTGGTGGGCTTACGTTGATCAGGGTAGGACAAGGAAAAGTCAGGAGACCTTAGGGTTTGAAAGATGCAGACCACAAAAAAGTTATAAGACTGGGGCCACTGGCCATTGGTTGGGGTATTTGTGTGTTTGAACCTACAGGTCAATACAGAAGTGGTAATATGTAACAGACAGATGGCCTGCCGCTGTCTTAAAAGGCAGTTAATTACTGATTCAGCAGTAAAAGGGTCCCTGGTCAGGTGTAGGACTCATGGGAGTCAGGTGGGGGTGGACCTACAAAATACAAACTTATGGTTAGCCAGCCAGTGCTCCTCCCTCAATAGGAGAATCATGGTGCAGGAAGCAGCAAGTATGTATAGACACACTAAGTGTGTTTGTTTGTGTTTGGGTCTTCTGGCCTTTAAGATCGATGTCCTGACCAGGCCCTCACCTGACAGAGATAAAGTTTGGGTTTGTGTGGAGATAGACCAACGTTCTTAGTGGACCAAAATTAGTCAGGTGGCTGAATTTTTTCTGTTTTCTGATGTGACACTAAAAGCCCTGAAAATTAAACCTGATGTAATGGTGTTTACTGATGAATAAAAGTGGGTGGAAAACCATTTACGTGCAAGTTGACGAGTGGCATGAGACACACAGATCTTTAAATCCCAAATAATATCATATAATATATAAATAATAAGGTTATTCTATAAATGGTAAAATGTACACTTTCTATTATTTACACTAGGGAGTTATAGAACAAAGTTCCCTAAACTGTATTATGAAAATGGGTCCACTGTCTCAATAACCCTTAGCTTTTATATAAATCTAGGTCTGGAAAGAGTGACTCGCTAATTTGGAAAACTGAGGGAACAGCATGTTTCCCTGAGAATCAGTTTACTCTGCTTCCTTACTCCATGTTACAACCATGGTGCATAGATATTGCCTTGCCTAAGATTGCTTAACATTTCCTCTTGTTTGCTGCATTTTAGTAAATCCTCATATAAATGGCTGAAAGTTACAAATGGTAATAAACATAATAACTGAAATTATTATTTTCCTACCATATACTGTAGCTGCAATTGTGGTCACTAATCCCCTCCACCAGTTCTCCTTTGCTGTATACTACTAGTGATGGTGGGAGGAGTTCAGCACAGCGAATATGTAATTTCCTTCCACTGTGCTAGCTTCTGTATCTCCCATGTTCAGTCTATTTTACATAACACACACCCATCTGCCAATCAATAGCTGGGTGTGTGCTATGTAAAACAGCACAAGTCAGTACAGGTTAGTTTGCACACATATTTTTCTATTAATCTGTGTGCTTCTTTCTGCCTGTTCTCCTTTGATAATTGGTTAACTGACAGAAGAAAAGACAAGCTAGAGAGAGCAGTGGGCGGGCAAAGGTAGGACATAGGTGGGAGTGGGTTGGGCTTCACTGATCAATCGTGGGCGGAGTCTCCTTCTGAACTTCTGTGTAGAATGAAATGCCTGAGCTTTCCATGGACTATATGAGCACCTACCCCAGTGATGTCAGGACGGCTCTTCAGAGAGGCAGCACGCAAAAGGGGACAACAGGCAATTAGAAAAACAGGAAGTAATGTTGTCTCCTCCAGTAAGGAAAGTGCATATGAGAGCTGTCATCTGCAGGGGACAAGGTAGTTATCTCAAAATCCTTACTGTTTTTTGCAACACAACCAGTGAGATGTTTAACAGACTGTATAGCTACATAACATATTGTTTTTTTTAGTTTTGACCATAGTTCTTCTTTAACCTTTTACACTCAAATGTTTTACATCATTCTTCACTTCCTATACTATGTAATTGTCCTCTCCCTTTCTAAAAAAGATATGGTTTGGTATAAGACATTCATCCCTTCTTACTAGATGTTGTAACCAGTTTTTCACCTTGATTTCACCAACAGTTTCTAGATCCATTGCACATTTTTCAGTTTGGGGGGCCATACATTCTCTGTAAAAATATATTTCCCAAATAATTAAAATAGCACCATAAAATCAAAAGAGTCAAAACACCCCAGACTGAATGGTCCCAGCAGCGCTTAAATATGACATATGAATAAACACAGTCTTTCTATTTGCTATATGTAGTGCTCCAAATTAAATCAACAATAGTCCATTTGAATATTTCTGTACTGGGGAACTGGATCACGTCACAGCCTTTATCCTTCACCACACCACGTGAATAAACCGGGAGGTAAAAGCCCCCCAATGTGGAAAGACTCACCGGAGGTAAGTAATGTCAACGCCTTATGTGAATACCCTGCAATCAGATCCAATTCGATTTCGGATGATCTTTAAGTGTATGGGAACCAACCGATGATTGCCATGCGGGATTACCAAGTAGTATTAGGTAAGGTGTGCAGCCAGTGCTGCAAAGGAGTGAGACCTGAAGGTGATGTGCTGGCTTGCCCTGTCTATAGATACCCCAGGTGTGGGGTGTATGCTCTTTTTTGGCATCGGGGTTTGAGTGAGTTTATAGCTCTGTTCGACGTTTTATATTTCCCAAATACCTAGCCAGTTTTCTTCTATTTTTGTTAGGACTGGAAACAGCAGTATTCCTTAAATAGCAATTTTGATGTTCCAAATATACAGTATCTCAAAAAAGTGAGTACACCCCTCACATTTTTGTAAATATTTTATTATATCTTTTCATGTGACAACACTGAAGACATGACACCTTGCTACAATGTAAAGTAGTGAGTGTACAGCTTGTATAACAGTGTAAATTTGCTGGCCCCTCAAAATAACTCAACACACAGCCATTAATGTCTAAACCGCTGGCAACAAAAGTGAGTACACCCCTAAGTGAAAATGTCCAAATTGGGCCCAAAATGTCAATATTTGCATGGCCACCCATTATTTTCCAGCACTGCCTTAACCCTCTTGGGCATGTAGTTCACCAGAGCTTCACGGGTTGCCACTGGAGTCCTCTTCCACTCCTCCATGACGACATCACGGAGCTGGTGGATGTTAGAGACCTTGTGCTCCTCCACCTTCCGTTTGAGGATGCACAGATTGGAATACTGCCCTGCAGCCCAGTCTCCGAAGGGAGGGGATTATGCTCTGCTTCAGTATGTCACAGTGCATGTTGGCATTCATGGCTCCCTCAATGAACTGTAGCTCCCCAGTGCTGGCAGCACTCATGCAGCCCCAGACCATGACACTCCCACCACCATGCTTGACTGTAGGCAAGACACGCTTGTCTTTTTACTCCTCACCTGGTTTCTGCCACACACGCTTAACACCATCTAAACCAAATATGTTTATGTTGGTCTCATCAGACCACAGGACATGGTTCCAGTAGTCAATGTTCTTAGTCTGCTTGTCTTCAGTAAACTGTTTGCGATCTTTCTTGTGCATCATCTTTAGAAAAGGCTTCCTTACCATTTTTACACGCATGAGGTCATCAAGGACCACCCAATAGATTTCATAATTTTTTGTTAATTTGTTATTCTCCTTCTCTTTTTTCTTCTGCCCTTTCTCTTTTTTTTTTTTTTTCCTTCTTTCTCTCTCTCTTTTTCTCCTTTTTATTTATGTTATACGACTGTAATGCCTTGTGATCTCGCTAACATGCTATTATCTATACAGTTTTGTTATACTTTTAAATAATCAATAAAAGATTTGTAGATAAAAAGAAAAGGCTTCCTTCTGGGACGACATACATGCAGACCAATTTGATGCAGTGTGCAGCGTATGGTCTGAGCACTGACAGGCTGACTCCCCACCCCTTCAACTTTTGCAGCAATCCTGGTAGCACTCATACGCCTATTTCCCAAAGGCAACATCTGGATATGATGCTGAGCACTTGCACTCAACTTCTTTGGTCGACCATCGTGAGGCCTGTTCTGAGTGGAACTTGTCCTGTTCAACCACTGTATGGTCTTGGCCACCATGCTGCAGCTCAGTTTCAGGGTCTTGGCAATCTTCTTATAGCCTAGGCCATCTTTATGCAGAGAAACAATTCTTTTTTTCAGATCCTCACAGAGTTGTTTGCCATGAGGTGCCATGTTGAACTTCCAGTGACCAGTATGAGAGAGTGAGAGCGATAACACCAAATTTAACAGACCTGTTCCCCATTCACACCTGAGACCTTGTAATGCTAAAGAGTCACATGACACCGGGGAAGGAAAATGGCTAATTGGGCCCAATTTGGACATCTTTACTTAGGGGTGTACTCACTTTTGTTGCCAGCAGTTTAGACATTAATGGCTGTGTTGAGTTATTTTGAGGGGACAGCAAATTTAGACTGTTATACAAGCTGTACACTCACTACTTTACATTGTAGCATAGTGTCATTTCTTCAGTGTTGTCACATGAAAAGATATAATAAAATATTTACAAAAATGTGAGGGGTGTACTCACTTTTGTGAGATACTGTAGATTTGATTGTAACATATCATATAGCACAATGTAGCAGACATTTTCTTCATATATTCTACCTGTACATCTTTATGTTTTATTATCTTAAGCCTCGTACACACAGTTCGACGGTCGTACGACTGAACGGACCAAATCGTATGTTGGCTGTTGTATCTAGCATACTGACATGCACTACACGATCGTACGACCAAGCTGAATGAAGTGTCGTGTTATGAATGTATAAAGAGAAAGTTCAGGTGCATGTAATTAGTGTCTGGCCGTTCCTGACTTCCGAGCATGCGTGTTTTGCACAATACAACTTGTTGGACCTACTTCTCTGTACACACGATACAACGGTCGTAAGACCGCTTGTTGGTACTACCAAGTTTTCTAGTTTGCTCATACAACTCCTGTTGTACGACCGTCGTACGTCGGCAGTTCTAATTGCTCGTACTAACGATCGATTTCGCATACAATGGTCGTTCGTATGACCTGTTGTATACGACCATCGAACCATGTGTACAAGGCATAAGTCCCCAGATACTTGACAGACTAAACTTTATGGAAGTTTCTAAACTTGGCCTTTAGGCACATCAAATCATGGGCCAGTGCTTACAATGGAAGGTTAGAAGAAGGAGCATCAAGCCTAAAAACATTCAAATTGACACAATGTGCTACTTATTTAATTTCCCTCCATTGCCCTCCTCTGGACAAAGGTAGAGGGGTCTAAAGGCTTTCAATTGTTTTTAATCAAAAAACACCCTCTCCTTTCTCTTGTTTGATGATCTTTACAGACTAAAAGTAGCTCTACATATAATCATGCAGATTAGCCTCAAATGGTTTGCTGAAGTGCCTAGGACAGCACATTGTCTTACTATGGTGCTGGTTGTCAATGTTGTTTTTCTATCATATATTCACTCTTTAAACCATTAATTTGCCAGATGTCTAAACCACTTTTCATCATTTTAACTATGTTCTGTGCTGACCTTACTGATATAACCATACAATCTGTGTAACTGTTAAAGCTGAACTGTTTTTTGAGCTGTACCCAAAACCAAAATGTTTTGGGGAAAGTAGAGAACAATTAGCAACCCTGTCAGGTTTTTATTGAGGTTTATGTCCCCATGAGGACATCTACTTATCATGGTGACCATTTTAATTGAATCACTGGACTAGAGAGAAATTATTACAGTAGGGATATTTGCTGCAGTGACAAGTCTATAGCTTCTATAGCTGGGAAGATACTGGAGAGTTTAATAAAAGACCACATAGATGAGTTCTTGTTGGATAAAAAGATTTTAAGCAACAGACAGCATGGATTCATGAAAGACAGAAGTTGTCAAACAAACCTGATTTCTTTTTATGAGGAGGTAAGTAAAACCTTAGACAGAGGGGTGGCTGTGGACGTGGTATACTTGGATTTTGCAAAAGCGTTTGACACCGTTCCCCACACACGGCTAATGTGTAAGGTAAAGTCTACAGGCTTGGAAAGATCAATTTGTAAATGGATAGAAAACTGGCTAAAAGACCGAATTCAGAGAGTAGTGGTTAATGATTCTTATTCTGAATGGTCTAAGGTTATCAGTGGTGTACCCCAAGGTTCAGTGTTGGGACCCTTGCTTTTCAATATATTTATAAATGATATAGGGTCTGGGATTAAAA
>BLSH010279289.1:236210-259507 GCA_018402905.1 Glandirana rugosa
CGTTTGCTGAGAGATTGGGGCAGTGTCGTGTGTCAGAAGTGGAGACCCTGTGGAATTTCTGAACTGTGTGCTGTGACGGGGTTAGAGAGTCGTTTGCGTTGTTTGGGGTTGAGCCAAAGAAGGTTGGCTATGGAGAGGGGGTCGCAGTCAATCGATTCAAGGGATACCCATAACGGGACTTCTTTGGTTGCATGGTATTTTGGGAGTATTGCTAGCTGTGCAGCCTGATAGTATTTAACAAAATTGGGGACTCCCAAGCCTCCTTTAATTTTAGGAGAGTAAAGTACGAGCCTCTTTATTCTAGGTCTAACTTTCCCCCAGATAAATTGGAGCACACGCCTCTGCAGGATGCGTAGGAAGTGAGGGGGGATATGAATCGGTAGGACCCTGAACAAATACAGGATTTTTGGTAAGATGGTCATCTTAGCGGCGACTATTCTACCCACCCAGGCTAAGGGAAGTTTAGCCCAGGACTGCATGAGGCTCGTTAAATGTGTTAGCATCGGAGGGTAATTTGCCGAATAAAGGTTGTCAGGGGAAGCTGTAAGTTGAATGCCCAAGTAAGGTAAGCTGTTAGTTGACCAGGAGAATGGTAGGATTGACTGTAGGTGAGCTAATGGTTGGGGGTCAATGGAGATGTTAAGAGCTTTGGACTTGTGGGGGTTTACAACCAAGCCCGAAGTTTTGCCGAAATCATCTAGGGTCTTAAGTAGGTTTGGTGCGGAAGTAATGGGGGCAGTCAAGAATAACAATATGTCGTCCGCGAAGAGACATAATTTGTGCTGGTGGCCACCTAAGTCAATGCCTTGTATGTTAGGGTTAGCGCGGATCATTTGAGCAAGTGGTTCAATTGCGAGGGCAAAGAGCAAGGGTGAGAGGGGACATCCTTGACGTGTACCTCGGGCTATTGGGAATGACTCGGATTTATAGCCCGAGTATTTGACGTAGGCCGAGGGAGAATGGTATAGTGAGGTAACCCAGGAGAGGAAATGGGGGCCAAAGCCCCATGAGGTGAGGGCGAACTTCAGATAAGACCAGGACAGGGTATCAAACGCTTTTCTGATATCTAAAGAGAGAAAGCAGGCAGGTATTCTCCGTTTCTTAGCGATATGTGAGAGAATAACTGCTCTGCGGATGTTATCTCCCGCTTGTCTGGCAGGGATAAATCCGACCTGGTCCCTGTGAACCAGAGATCCGATAATTGGGTTCAAGCGGGTGGCCAAGATTTTGGCCAGAAGCTTGATGTCCAGGTTCAATAGAGAGATTGGACGAAAATTAGCCCAAGAGGTGTTGTCTGAGTGAGGTTTGGGTATCATGGAGACGACAGCCATGAGGGATTCAGGTCTGAAATTTGAACCTTTTAGGATGCTGTTAAGAGCAGGGGTCAGGATGGGGACGAGTAAGTCAGAAAAGCGTTTGAAGTATGTAGCAGTGAATCCGTCCGGACCTGGTCTTTTGTTGGGACGTAGAGATTTAATGGCTGCTGTCACTTCCCTGTCTGTGATAGGCTGTTCAAGTGTGGTGCGTTGTTCAGCTGTCAGTGCGGGTAACTTGATGCGGGAGAATAAGGATGCAGCGTGAGCTTCATCAAAGGGCCTTTGGGAAGCATAGAGGGTAGCGAGGTGTTTACGGAAATGAGAAACTATCTTTAGCGGGTTACTTGTGTAGGTGTCGCGAGCTATCTTCAGCCGGATGGGTTTATAAGGTTGGTCTAGTCTTCTTAGGGTTAATGCGAGAAATGTGTCTGGTTTGTTACTTTTCATGTATAGTTTGTGCCTCGATCGTCTTAGGGTTTTGTCAGCTGAATCAGTTAAAAAGAGGTCCAGTTCTATACGCGCCTGGTCCAATCTTTGTCTGTTCTCGGGGGTTGGGTCTGCTTGGAAGCGTTCGTGTGTTTCAAGAAATCGGGTGTCGAGCTCTATGTGTTTTAGTTTTCTAGTTCTTTTAAGGTGAGATGCCTTGCTTATTAAGGTTCCTCTCAGAACAGGTTTGTGTGCCTCCCATAATGTCAAAGGGGAGATGTCCCCTGAGGCATTATTTGTAATGTAGTCTTTGATGGCCATTGAGATGTCTAAGCAATGAGAAGGGTTGGTTAGAATGGTGTCGTTCAGGCACCAGGTTCTGTCAACTTGTTTAGGGATTAAAGAGGTGAGTGATGTGAGAACGGCGTCATGATCCGACCATGGGCATGGGGCTATGCAGGAAGATATGAGGGAGGGTGCTGAGCATATGTCAAGCAGGATGTGGTCAATACGGGATAGGGTTTTGTGAGGGTGGGAGTAATGAGTGTATTGTCTGAGTGTGGGGTTAGACTCTCGCCAGGTATCAATGAGGGCGTTGGATGTAAGCAGATGTTTAAGATTTAGGCGTCCTGAGCCAGAGTCTGGGTTGTAGGGGGATTTGTCCAGGAAGGGGTATACCGTTTGGTTCGAATCACCGCCCAAGACAAGTGTACCATGTCTATGTTGTGCCACAACCCGCAGGAGGTGGGACAGAAAAGAAGAGGGACGTTTGTTGGGGGCATAATATGCCACTAAGGTAACTTCAGATTCGAGGAGGTGTCCTGTTAATATTAGGTATCTCCCTGCCGGGTCTTTGATCTCTTTAGACAGGGTGAAAGGTGCGTTGCGGTGAAAGGCAATAAGTACACCTCTCTTTTTTTTGTCAGCAGAGGCAGTAAAGACCTGGGGATAGGACTTGTGAAAGAATTTGGGAGTAAATCGTGGGGTGAAGTGGGTTTCCTGCAGGAATACAACGTGAGCGTCCAGAGAGGCAAAGGAGCGGAAGGCTTTAGTCCTTTTCTGAGGGACATTGAGCCCTTGAACATTTAATGTTAGTAAATTTAGAGGAGCCATCATGTAGGGTCATATACAGTCGGCGTTGGGAATGCGGAGCAAGTCAGGAGGCGCGGGGTACCCACAAAGAGGGAGAAAAAGGAAGAAGAGAGGGGGACATGGGGTGGAAGAGGAGGGTCAAAGAGAGACAGGAATATTATGTGAGTTGCGGAGCGTGTGCAGTAGATGAAGGGGAGACAGGGGTCATCGAATGATACCTTGTGTAGACTGGTGTATGCAGGGGGGAATAGTGGGAGGTGGTTGATCATCGTAGGTGGGCTAAGGCCACCGCGGATGAAGAGGGGCTAATCGGAAGGGTCTGGATAAGACCCTGTCGAGTAGCGAGGGGGGACAGCAAGTGCGACCAGGGGGAGCCATTGGCTATTTAGGGTAACTATGGAGATATTGGACATCTATGTTATATAAGAGAGCAAAGTGGTAGCCTGTACTGAGTAA
The DNA here is from genome assembly GCA_018402905.1 of Glandirana rugosa. Taxonomy (NCBI): domain Eukaryota; kingdom Metazoa; phylum Chordata; class Amphibia; order Anura; family Ranidae; genus Glandirana; species Glandirana rugosa. The sequence continues at coordinate 239,501 of BLSH010279289.1, forward strand.
GTGGGTAGTGACCTGTCGTGTAGAGAGGGGTGCGCCTCTTGGTGAGTTTTGAGAAATAGAATCTGGGGCGAGGCGGTAACCCTGTCTACAGGAGGGGTTCCATTGTCAAAGGGTGCGGGAGAAAACAATCATCATATATGTCAAAAGTAGAGCGCCAAAACTTACAACATTAAGATAGACCAGGGATTTGGCCTGAGAAACAATAGCCAAACATAATAAAATAGTTCAAAAAGAAAACAGTTCAAAAAACAGTCCAAGAAAAAGGGTGTGTCCTCCGGCAGTGGTGACAACAACCAACGTAGGGCCGGAATGGTCGCGGTTGGTTTAGGATGTGATCTTTGCATAGTCCGGGAGGTCATAATAGGATCGGTGTCCACAAGTAGGGATGTCCAAAAGGAGGGTATGGCAGTGGGTATGGTGGATTCAAAAAGTGCACATAGGAAGTGGGTTAAAGGCTTCCAAAGGGTCATCCTGGGGTGTGGGTCCGGGAGCTTTGGGATCTGGGACTGCCAGGGATAAAGAAACCGTTGGTACATGCAGTCATAACTCTTGAGGTGGGGGCCTGGAGTGAACATAGTTCAGAGGGAGTTGGTATAGAGGGTGGTGGCTATGGGCATAGGGTTAACAGTTAAGATTGAGGGTTGGAGGGGGGGTTCTTCAGTAGTCGAAGACTGGTGATGACATCAAGTCACTGAGGTACAGTGGCAAGTAAATGAGATGTGGAGAGAAGCGTGCCAAAGGCCAGAGTTCGTGCCTGCCAGTGTACTCCAGGGTGAGGGAGTGTAGTTAAAGGAAGTTAGTGCCATACCTCAGTCCATGGGATCCAGGTTATCTGTTACAGCGGGGGTGAATCTACCCCTTTTGTGGAGATTGCGGTCATCGCTGGCAGAGGTGGAGGGTTGGTTCTTTTGCGGAGATAGGGAGATCGAGCGACGCCTGTTGCGTTGGTCCTTCTGGCTGGAGCCTGGTGGGGAGAGATTCAAATCCTGGAGGAGAGAACAAAGGTCAGCCTGTGTTTTACATAGGTGTTTGCGGCCATTATAAGTGAATTTGATGGAGAATGGGAAGCCCCAGGTGTAAGCAATCTGATGCTGTTGTAGGATCTGCAGCTGGGGCTTTAGGGATCTCCGGCGCGTTATAGTGGCCTGGGATAAATCAGCAAAGAGTTGATAGCCGTATCCTTGAAAGCGGAGTGACTCCTTCTGGCGGGCTGCCTGAAGGAGTTGTTCCTTTGTTTTATAGAAATGAAGCTTAGCGATGATATCGCGTGGTGGACCTCCATCTTTTTTAGGAGCCAGGGCCCTATGGACCCGGTCCATCTCCAGGCGCTCTATAGGGATGGCTGGTGCAAGTTCCTGAAAGAGGGCAGTCACTGTAGATTGTATATCGAGTACTGTCTCTGGGATCCCTCTAATCCGTACATTTGAGCGTCTGGCCCTGTTCTCAAATTCCTCAAGTTGAAGGTGTAGGTTGTTGTTTTCCTCCTTTAATAAAGCTATCTCCTCTGTTTGATTGTGCATATGTGCTTCAATGTCCTCCACTCTCTGTTCTAACTCATCTGTACGGTGGCCTAATTCCCTTATTTCTTTGGTTAAGAGATCTGTGATCTGTTCTGAGGTCTGCTTTAGGGCTTTGTGAAGGAGTTTCTCAAACTGGGCCATAAGGGCGGATTGTGAGTTCTGTGAGAAGGAAGGCCCGGGGGATGGCTCTATTTCACCCTCAGACTCACCCTCATCTCTGTGCGGGATCTGCGGCCTCCTCGGCGATCGCTGGGATGAGCTGCTTGAGCGCCGGGCGGTGTCCGCCGCCATTTTGGAGGAGGCCTGAGCCAGGGCCTCGCGTATATTTTTTGCCTTCACCATGTTGCGCGACCCTCCGAGGACCATCTCTCAGGGCGCTTGGGTGTCACGGGCACTTTAGCAGGCGGTGCAGGTGGGTTGAGGTGTCCGGATCGGCAGGTGTTAGCCGCGGCGTCCTCCCTAGGTGCGGAGCTCCGTTCCTATGCGACTTGCATGGACGGCTTCGCGCATGCGCCCCTCCTTTAACATTTTTACATTCATTTCCTGCATTGATTGAACAGCTAAAAGGTAAACCAGGTATCTGGCACCCGGACAATGTGTCTTTATTCATCATCCCCTACACAATGCCATGCAGACTGGCAATACAACTTATAAAAAGCAGATCAGTGAAAGCTACCGTCATATTATAGATGCTAACGTTTTGGCTTGACTATTACATAATGATAAATGGTGACCACACACAGGATGTAAAAATTTGACCAGAAAGCATTACAGGAATGGGAAACAAAACCCAGTAAGCACTTTGCAAATAAAATAACACCTACAAGGTACAATTCAGGCAAATGTAATAATGTAGCTTTAAAATTCATACAGGAAACCCATTCTACTTGCTCAGGGCTGCAGATTGTCTTTTTTTTGTATCCAGATTTAACTTTATAGTCTCAACCTACTCTACTCTCTCTTGCTGGCAAACTGTTGATCTGGAATACACTTTTGCTTACCAATTTGTAATATTCAGGTGATCCACTGTAGAGTCCAGTGAATTTTCCCCTTACAGCCACCATCCACCTATCCCCAATATATGGAACTCTGTGTTATATGGCCACTGTTGATTACTTTGGTCTCTGTGGATTGCAGATAATTAAGTTCCAAGTAAACTTTAGGACGAGTATAGTTGCAGTATTTGTTGAATAGCATTAGTGGGTCATGTGTGGATAACCACTTGTTGATTGGATTTGCAGTAAAATTGTTAAAGCATATTGTGCAGGTCAAAGCATTAGGTTTGCTTTGCCCCCCTTTTCTGGCACTACATACTCCTCTTTTCTTTGCACATTTGTGTTTTTGGCTGGGGGCCAAAATAAAATATCCAGAATTTTCTGGCATGTTAAAGCGTGTGACTCACACCTCTTTCACAGTTATGGTGCTTCATGATTGGCCTAGCGATATCATATGGAGGTGGGGAGACACTTTAAGGCCACGTGTAAGCTACAAAACCTAGCAGATGAATAAAAAAAGGTAACAAAATGCTGCTGGATAAGGGGAGCAATAAAGTGAACCTGATGATTTTGTCTTACATGGGCAAAGCACAGTTTTAGTTTAAAAAGGAACCCATCCTCAGACTATGTACATTCAATTATTTACATATTCTGAACAAGCAGTGAAAACATTTTTAAAGAAGCCCTAAGTGGCCCCTGTAGCTATAAGCATTGTGGAGAAATCTTTAGAGTTCATGCACACTGGACTTAAAAAATGCTGCTTGTATAGGAGTTTTGCATTTTTCCTGAAGAAGCCATGCACATTAGGAGGTTTTGAGGCATAGTTTAAGCTCAGCATTTAGAGGCAGAAAAGAAAAACCCTGTTGGTTTGCATTTTTTAGAAGAGTTTTCTGGCAGAAAAAACACAAAATGCTCTTAAACACCTGTACAAAAGCACTCTATATAAGCGTTTTTTTGTTCTGTCAAAAGAACTGTTGTTTTTTTATGGACCCTCAGAGTTTACAACAGAGGCACTGAAATTACAGCTCTTTTTCCCTTTACTTTTTATGGAAGCAGAATCTTGGCAGCCTGCCCAGTTTCTAAACCTTTAACCCTTTGTTGGGGCAGGCAGTGTTTAAATTTAGTTTACAAATGACAATGAAGATCTGCCTGCACAGTACAGGCAGAGGTAATTATGGCAAACACAGCTGCCCAGCCCCCTCATAAACAAAGAGAATTAGTAGGATTTTACAGTGCTGGAATTTCCAGAACAGAACATGTAAAAAATATAAGCAAGTTATGCTATGTGAATAAGAACATGTAACTCTTTTGTTTACAAGTAAAAATCAATATTTCTTGCTAAAAAATTGCTTAGAACCCCCAAACATTATATATTTTTTAGCAGAGGCCCTAGAGAATAGAATGGCAGTCATTGCAATTTTTTATGTCACATGGTTTTTGCACAGCGGTTTTTCAAACCCTTTTTTTTTTTTTTTAAATACACTTTAATGCATAAAGCATTAAACACAAAACACAATATATACCCCAGGTTTTTTGTAAAATATGAAATTAATGTTATGCCGAGTAAATAGATACCTTACATGTCATGCTTTAAAATTGTGCACACTCATAGAATGGGGCCAAACAATGGTAATTAAAAATCTCCATAGGCAACGCTTTAAAAATTTCTACAGGCTACCAGTTTGGAGTTATAGAGGAGGTCTTGTACTAGAATTATTGCTCCCACTCTGACGTTCATGGCGATACCTCACATGTGTAGTACGAACACCGTTTACATATGTGGGTGTGACCTACGTATGCGTTCAGCACTACGCTAGAATATGGGGGTGCTTTAAAAAAAATGATTATTTATTTTATTGCATTTACATTTTTACACTGTCCCTTTCATTTTTTTTTTTTTTGATCACTTTTATTGCTATTGCAAGAAATTTAAATATCCCTTGCGATAACAATACAGCATGACCGGTCCTCTTTATGGGGAGATTTGGGGTCTATAAGACCCTAAATCTCCCCTCTACCATTAAAAGCAAAAGATCCAAAAAAAAAATCCTTGTTTACATTGTGCCGGAACCAGAAGTGACATCATAATGTCGCTCCGATCCTTCTAGGCCATAGAGATAAGCAGAGGCCATCTTTCCTTTGCTCTTCTCTATGACCAGCCGCTGCCAGCGCTGGATCAGTTTCCAAAGCTACCAATCAGCCAGGCAAGTCCTGGAACCACCGGAAAGTAATGGGAGAGGGTTGACCCCTCCCGCCGCTTCTAAAAGTGATCCAGCGGTGAATCTGCCACTTGGATCACTTTTATCAGAAAGAATGGCATCTGAGAGAAAAATGAATACCGGGGTTTTAGCATCTAGCTGCAGCCATAACCCCAATATTAAATGTCAAAGTCATGGCGTTTCCCAGTTAGACGGTCAGCAAGTGATAAATACCTTTTACTACTTGTTAATAATGTGTAAATACTTGTGCATAGTCTGGGCACAGGTGCACTTTAAGATGTTTATGTTCACCTAGAGTAGCAGTCGTACCAATATGGTATCATTCTCGCTCATGTAAAATATTGTAAATAAAAGTACAATTCACATACATTTAGAAAATGCTTTGTAAAACAATTTGTACATATTAAAACATGTTTTATATTATTTAGAAAATATATTCTTAAATATTGAGTTAAGTTAGATTGTTCTTTACCTCTCATTCTATTATATGATGTTGAAGCAAGTCAAGAGTAATTTCTCTTTGAAAATAACATTTTCAGTACTTTGCTTACGTGTATGTCTGGAAAAAATAGAAACTACATACGCATGTATAGAAAATGTCTGTTGACCTTCAGTAAGTCCAGTGAGCTTCAAACTTTCTTTTTTAAGCCCAAAGGTCTCCCCTGATGGACTACAGAACACCCACCCCTCATGTTACAGAGATGTGGAGTGGATAAGATGTTCTGTAGTCTAGCAAGGGAGGCTTTAGGGGTGATTACACTGTTGGAATTTCAGTGCAGAAGAGGCAGCATTGGCAATCTACAATAGAATGATTGGGCACACCGGATTTCTGTCAGAATCAACAAGTATTTTCTTTTTGTGCTAGGGTAATGCAGATGTATTGCAGAGCAGAGATGCATTTTTATTTTGCCCAGATATACACCTTAAATTGATGTCATGCATTATGAGTGCAATTGTATCTTTTTACTTATTGTTCATGAAGGAAGCCTGAAAACCATCTCCACTGTCAGTAGCAAGTTGTATAAGAGAGAAATTGTCCAAACTGTTTCAAGCCAATGCCAATACACTAAATTTCACAAGATGATCATATTTAACAACATACTGAAAAGGTAACATTGTCTTTCAATGAAATATTTTACAAATCTGTTGAGATTTTTCTTAGGAATACTTATTGTATGTCTCTGGGTTATGTCAGATACTGACTTTTTTAATTGCTCAACAATAACTTACTGCAAGTAGTCCATACGAAATTTTAACAATATTAAGACAATATTAAAGTTTTTACAATTAACATAAAACAGTGAGTAAAACAGTGTTCCAGTCTATAAACAGTGACATATGAGTTTTCCAGTGTTAGAAGAAAAGTGAAAACATCATCAGTAGGGGAGTAATATCCATTGGTCTTGGTTCCCATCATTAGTGAAATCCATTCCAAGACCCCTGAAGCATTTGACACCAACAAGAAATCTGACTTTAAATTCCTACCAGTTATAAGCGCTCTGGGAGTGTTGTAGTTGGTTCTGCTAGTTGGGTTGGTTGGAGCAGATAGCTGCTCGACATTACAACCTGTTTGAAGGTGATTTCCATTTTTCCAAAAATGAAAATCTCCTGTAAAACACTGAATGATAATACTGAAATCCTGTATTTTCTGATTTGTCCTCAAGTTCATTTATAGCTGCACATTGTAAACTTTTCCTTTTTACAAACCCCACAGTTTAACTTAACATGAAATATCTTTTTAAATGTCTTTTTGAAATTCTCATTACACAAGGGATAGATAAGAGGGTTCAGTGTTGAATTAATGTAACCTAGCCAAATAGTAAACATGTGAAAATTGTGGTTAAAGCAGTCTTGGCAAAATGCTATGACCATAAAAAGAACAAAGTATGGGATCCAACACAACATAAATGCTGCCATAATGAAACCCAATTGCTTAGCCGCTTTTCTCTCCCTATTCATATGAAGTCCTTGGATGTTCTGTTTGGAATGTGTGCGGAACCTCTGCCAAGTATGTTTCAGATAACTAAGGTTCCCGGAGACTTGGGGTTCAGATTCCTCAGCATTTTCTACGTTGTTGTCTTCCACGTGACTTGCCTCTAAGATACAAGAACCTACTTCAGCAAATGTATGGTCTTCAGAAACGTCTGTCACATCCAGGTTATCCATACACTGGTCTTTCAGTTTTTTTCTGTTGACTGTGACATAGTTTCGGCACTCTTCTGGGTGGGCCTGCATTATAGCAAGAGGAAAACAGTGCAACTTAACAACCTTATTATCACATGGTTCATATCCCTGTTGACCTTCATATTCTTCTATTTGGAAATGTTCTCGAGTGGTTTTTTGTTGTGTAAAAACATTTGAAACTGCGGCGTAATGACTGTGAAAGTTTGTCTCAGGAACCATAAGATTTCCATTAGGACATTGCTGCCTCACACAATCTTTTGATTTTTTGAGCACCTTCACATTTCTAACAAATTTACTGCCATAAAACAGTTGAAAGGAACCATTAATAAGTTGTCGATGTTTGTAGTGTTCCCGTACAGCCTTGTAAATTTTGGCATAAAACCACAACATTAGCAAAGATGGAATGTAAAAATTTAGTATGGCTGTAAGAACTTTAAACCAAGTCACTTTGTGGAACTCTGTTTCACACATATGTTCTGGTACTGATCGAACTCCACCATTTGCAAACACATGCCAGCCCAAAATGGGGATAACCCAAGTCAAGGACAAAAGCCATGCTCCTGATATCATTGCAGAAGCTCGGGTCTTTGTACGGTACTTTAAGTATTGCAGTGGCTGCTGGATTGAACGATAACGATCAATACACAGAATAAAAAGGCTAAAGATGGAGGCTGTGCTAGCAACGTAGTCCATAGACAACCAAAAGAGGCATGCTGGTCTTCCAAGTATCCAGTCATGATTTATAAGATACACGATGTTAAGGGGCATAACGGCCACACCTACAATAAGATCTGCAATAGATAAGCTGACAATGTACAGGTTTCCAACCGTATGAAGTTTTCGCTCTGTTTTCACAGCATACAACACGAAAATATTCATGATGACTGTAAAAAATGATATGGTCCCTAGAACCAGGCCTAAGCTTGCAGAGTGGATTTCAGTGACATTCTTTGCTATACTCAAGTTGTTATTCAGCATTATTCCCAAGCGTGTTAGGCTGGAGACACAATGGCTTCCGTCTCCTAATGTGGTGCGTCAGAGATGGAAGATGAGCTGTTCTGAATTCTTCTCATGATCTGCAAAACAAATGAAAAGTCAATGAAGCATTGTTTTGTCCAGTGTCTCAACACAACTGCTAAATGAAAGCAGGATGAACATTTATTTTAACAAGATGCTGATTACAATATCTTGCCCATAAGAGTTGACATAATGAAATTGTAATATTCCATGTAGGGGATCACAACTGAGAGTTAATGATGTAAATGTAAAGCTTTGCATACACAGGGAAATCTGAATTGTTTCCAAATGGTCAAGCCTCATAGGATCATTTCACCTCACTTGCTTTCCTGAAGTAGTGAACTACAATTATATTTTACCTTTCCTCAATGAATAGAAAATAACAATAATAACTCAGGCTGATTAAAGATGAATTTCAGGTAAACAGATAAGTACATATGAAATGCATATGGTATATGGGAGCTGTTTTATCAGATGGTTGTATTTCTGCTCTTCCTGTTCTGCCATTTAACAGCTCTGTCTACAGAGAAGATGACCTATTTTTGGTTGTTGTTGCAGTTTAATAACACTTACAGGTCTTGTACCTCCCACAGCTGTGAGGTAAGAAGCAGCACACTGATTAGCTTATTTTTGTCACTCTGCGTTCTCCTCCTATCAACATGTTCCTTGCACTGCAGCACAACTGATTGGCTTCTTATGCTGCGTTTCCCTACCACAGTTGAACTCAGCTGTACAGAGGATTTAAAGAGGCTAGTACCAAGTCAAAAGCAAGCACTTACTGTTCTTGAATTTAAAAAAATACATTTCATGAAGCATTAATGAATAAATAGTTGCATTCATTTGTCTTTTATTTCTGCCTTGAGTTCCTTTTTAAGATAAAGATTTTGTTTTCAATAGTTTTTATTGTTTTTCACAGTGGATAAACACAAGATACAATCATAGTCATAGGTCTACTCAGAGATGAGACTGAAAGATTGCATATAGCGCAACAAAATCAAGCACCCAACAAGCCATAGGCTGGTGCAACATACAAGTAATGAAACATTAATAAATGGTTATTATCACGTTAAGAAAAAAAAATTTAACAAGGGGGGCGGGACCCCCCCGCCCGTGACACCCCCCCCCGCCCGTGACACCCCAATTGGGAACAAGCTAGCAGCACCCCCCCGATCAATTATTTTAAGATAAAGATTTTAATAACATGGTCAATAAATGCTGACAGTTCAATACCTTATTAGGATCCAAGATATTTCAAACTGCCTTGATAGTTTTACACCTAGAACATGTTTTTACACTTTTATCCAAGACTGGAAACAGGTTGACCATCGTGTCTTCTTCTGTGAATGTCACACAGAAAAGCTCAGGGCAATAAAATAAAAAAATGACACAGCAGGAAGTGTAAAATAAAAAAGAAAAAGCAGCTCTGGATGCGATACTCACCTTGTCTATATTACAGTCCCCCAAAGTAAGTCATTTCTACCACTAGAAGTCCTCTGTCTTTTGAGTTTCTAGGACACATGATAGGTTGTGCAGGCACCATGTATCGCTTTGTCTGAAGTGGGCATTCTTGTGTTTGTCTGCTAACTTTGGGAGGTCAGTATTTACATGGGCACATCAGAGAAAGTCACAAGAAGACTATATTGCGCCATCTTATGGTACCAATTTTTCAGAAACACTAGTGTATAGTCATTTTACTCCAAAGGCATGCTGGTAGGTTAATTGGCTCAATATGGTTGCATTGAATACCGTGATAATAAAGAATCTAGTCGAAGTGGTTAGCACTTCCGCATGGCAGCACTAAGGTCATCAGTTTGAATCCCAACCACGGCACTACCTGCATGGAGTTTGCATGTTCTCCCTGTGCCTGTGTGGGTTTCCTCCAGGTATTCCAGTTTCCTCCCACACTTCAAAGATATACTGGTAGGTTAATTGACTCCTATCTAAATTGGCCCTAATATGCGTACGTATGAATATGAGTTAGGGACCTTAGATTGTAAGCTCCTTGAGGGCAGGGACTGATGTGAATGTATAATATATATGTAAAGCATTGCATACGTTGATAGAGCTATATAAGTACCTGTAATAACAATAATAATACTCTTTCACAGTGCAGGTTCACTTTAAAGAACAGGTACACTCATATTTTTATTATATTTTTGGGGCCCCAAGCAGCAGTGTGTAATTGTTCTGATAAAGCAGATGAATCTGTTATTTTCACGTGTTGATCCTGCCCTAGTGTGACAGTACTCACTCATGTACTGGACTTCAAACATGTTTTCATTTCTTCAATTTAATTACATGGGGGGGCATCAGTAATTAACAAAACATAACTTACAAGGAGGATATCATTGTTTGGTCTTTTTATTTCATCTTCCATGAAGGAACTATTTAAGGAATGGTAAGCTGCAATAAAATAAATGTTTGTTCTAAGGTTTAGATATTATTTAATTATATAACATATGATGTCTAATGTGTTTTGCCTATTTTTAACCTGGTACTGTTGATTCCTGTTCACCACCATGATCACCTGTCTGGTTTCTTGTGTTCTCTGCTGTGTTCCTTTCTCTGATTGCTCATGTGGTCTTCAAAAGCTTTAGACAAGATGAACACCTAGGTTAATCATACTTAACTTCAATAAATTAATCAATAAGGAGTGAGAGATTGCCACTGAGTGACTGAATGAAGCAGAGATTGAAGGTGTACGTGAATCCAAACTGTGCATTAGTGGTCTACAGACATCGAGTCCTAACTTTTCTCTTTAATAGTTTAAAAGTATACCTGATTTAAATGCATGAAAGAGTGCCCACTGATTTCCAAAAGTACATTTTGTAGAAATTAGAAATCAAAATGCCTTCTTCCATAGACATACTCATCTGTTCATGATTGTACAACACATCACACATTGCTTTATACAGATTTCTTAAAGCGGAGTTCCACCCAAAAGTAGAACCTCCGCTTTAAGTACTGGTGACCCTCTGACATGCCACAATTGGGATGTCATTTTTTTTTTTGGGGGGGGGAGCAGGTACCTAGTTTTCACAGGTACCCAGCCCCCACTTCCGCCCCTGGTGCTGCGGCGCAGAGCGGAAGTTCACCTCTCCCCCCTCCCTCCCTGCAATCTTCTGGGACACGTCACAGGTCCCAGGAGATTGCCTGGCCATTCATATCGCACAGCGCAGCTCACGTGAAGCTACAGCCGGGCCCCCACACTTGCAATGCCGGCGCTGTGGAGAGGAGGGGGAGAGAAGCGAGGCTTTGGGCGGCCACATTGCTGGACCATGGGACAGGTGAGTGTCTGTTTATTAAAAGTCAGCCGCTACACTTTTTGTAGCTGCTGACTTTTAAAACACTTTAAGCAAATCATTTTTTGGAAATGTATTGCAACTTTTTCTTAAGTTCTTTAAAGTGGTAGTACATGACATAAAAAAATCAAAAAATATAGGCACCAGGTAGTTTAAGTCATAATGTGCTACAACACACTAGCACATTATGACAGACTTACCTTAAAATGAAGCCCTCCAGTGGCTTTCATTGCTGAAGGAGCTTCCATCTTCACTCGGTCTTCCTTACGGTTTCAAGGGCTTTGGCGATATGAATGGCCAAGCTCAGTGATGATGCATCTTAAGTACTGTAAATATCTCCTAAACGGTGCATGTTTAGGAAATACTTCCTGTACCTATAGGTAAACCTTATAATAACTGTGAATGGCTTTGAGAATTTCTGTGCTGTGTGTAAATTGATCATAAGCAACCAAGGCAGCTAACACATAAGTAGTATAGCCAACTTAAAAAGTATCTAATATCAAAGTGTAGCACCGGTAAATGAAGTAAAAGGTAATGAAACATTCAAAGCACCAATGGATAGCAATCATATATCTAAAATGAAAGCCACTTGACTGAAGGAAAGTCGTCCATTAAAAAAAGAGTTACTTTAGAACAAACATTAGTCCATAGCATAGGTCACCATTCCTGTGAGAAAGATGTGAAGCAATCGTATCCAAACAAGTGAACCTCCACCAATAGAAAGATTGCAAACTCTCCGGATTTAATAGCCATTACAGCAGCATGGAGGCCTCAAATACATTGCCTTATGTGAGTTTTTAACATGTATGTACTTGTTATACTTTTTTAACCTTTGGAATAAAACTTACTACACTATGAGACCCCTTCTGGGCTCTGAGTGAGCTTATTTGTTTGCAGCTGGATCCTGTTCTATATCTTTGGTGGTAGTGAGTGATCCAATGTTGATGTTCTCAGAGGAATCTCCCAATGTGTTTGAGGCTTCCATGCTGCTGCAATCTTTCTGTTGGTGGAGGTTCACTCAATTGGATACAATTGTTTCACATTTTTTCTCACTGGAATGGTGACCTATGGACTAATGTTTGTTCTAAAGGAACTCTTTGTTATGGACAACTTTCCTTCAGTCAAGTGGCTTTCATTTTAGATATATGATTGCTATCCATTGGTGCTTTGAATGTTTAATCACCTTTGACTTCACTTACGTGCACTACACTTTTATATTATAAACCTTATTATAGGCTTACCTTTAGGTAAAAATAATACAAGGTAGTTTACTTCCACTTTAAGTAATCCAACAAGTCTAATCCAATCTTCACCTCCCATCTTAGGGAACAGGGAAGAGCCAATGCACCATGGATCACAAACGAATGCCAGCCTCAGGACTCAATAGCAGTCGAAAACCGGAAATGACATACCCCACTGACCATGCCCTATGCATTTTGTCATGTGACTTAGTCCAGAGCTAACTGAAGGTGCTCACATGAAAGGCTGACAACACTGCTTCTATGTATGAATCAGTGTCATGTTACCCTAAAACAGGAAGTGCCTAATCAATGCTCTTCATGGCAGATGCACCAGGTAATATGTTAATGAAAGCTGCAGATTTACCAATGTAGCGCTGCCCTCTTCAGGGACGCAAGATAGATAGTGTCAGACCCATCTCTACTGCTCCTTCACATAAGAAACAGTACAGTTATAGATAAACAAGTACAATTCCAGCAAACAGTAACTATAGCACAATTCAACCTGCTCTTACTGAGAGTTCTTTGGTGAAATGCAGCTTTGATAGTTTCAGCAAAACGATTTCCTTCACTTAGCTCTCTGATATTTTAATTGCATGTAAAGAATATTGGTTGATAAGGTAGAACAGCTGATCCAAGAGATGGTGTATGATCAATAGACAACACTTCTATGTCAAATAAAACTGTAATTGACTTCACAGTGATCACTGACTTAGAAATGCTAGACTCTGTGGAACAACAAGCAACAGCAGACTAATGGATGGCATGGATGTCAATGTAAAGTGTCCAGGGTATGCAGGAAGAGATCTTTGAATTAAAGATGGTACGAAATGTAGGGAAACAATGATGTCTATACACAGTGTCTATTAGACTAGGCTTTCACCCGCTCACCACACTGGAACAGGAGGCGAAGATGATGATAAGGATGAAGATGTTAATGAGGATAGTAATGATGAGGATGATCTCTCTGGTATATGGCTCAAGGGATGATCTCTGGCCTCCACCACACTGCACCACAGCTCACACAGATCTGATATCTCTGCAGGGTAGATTGAAAAGGAACGGCCTCCAGGCTGCTAACAGAGTAATGAGACTGTCCATAGGTGTCCTTCCAGATATCTGCTGTGTAGATCTGTAGAAGCAGGCCGCAAAACAGCTGCAGGTCGCTGGTAACAGATTCCCTGCACGCAGATCCACGCCGGTCCCAAGAGAGCACGCCAGTCCCAAACCTTGCTTCTTATAGTCTCTCCCAGCTATATCCTCTTCTCCATCAGCCTGTTGGTAGTTGTAGTTTCACACAATAAAGCCAGAGGGAGAATTATTTAAAATAAACTACATGTCCCAAGATGCCTTGCTCTGCCTCTAATTAAAAGAGTCACAGGACAGCTAAACTTGAACACTATAGGGAAACAGCTGCCTTTAATTAACACCACACGGCATCTTCTGATTGCAGGAAATGTAAGTATCCAGCTCCTGTCTACACAAATATTGATTATGATAATTTTTTTAAATAACATCAACATGTTAAAGCCTATATGAGATGGTTGTGATTGGGTTTACATGCAATTGTGTTCACCTGACACTCCATTTGAGCCTTTATTAAATACCCGATGCTTACACATACAGGAAAACAAGTGACCTCCTCCCAGGATCCATTGCAGAGACCTGAGTGGCCAGTGACCGAGCTCAAACAATGTCACAAGGTAAAAGGGAAGAAGTCATTAATTTTGTGTAAACTCTGATTCAATGGAGCAGTGGTGAAGTGCGGGGACGGTGAGTAATAGTGGGTTGGGTTGGGGAGATAAACTGTCACTATGAGTGGCTAAATTGACAAAGCCTCTTTAACCACTTCAGCCCCGGAAGAATTTTGCACTTTAGGACCAGAGCACTTTTTGCGATTCGGCGCTGCGTTGCTTTAACTGACAATTGCGCGGTCGTGCGACGTTGTACCCAAACAAAATTTGCGTCCTTTTTTTCCCACAAATAGAGCTTTCTTTTGGTGGTATTTGATCGCCTCTGCGTCATTTCTGATCGCCGCTATAAACAAAAGAAGAGCGACCATTTTGCAAAAAAACCCAAATTTCTTACTTTTTGCTAAAATTCAAATCCAAAAAAAAATTATAAAAAAACATTTTTTTCACAGTTTTTGGCCGATTTATATAATTCCTCATATTTGCGATAAAAAAAATCGCAATTGGTATTTATTGATTGGTTTGCGCAAAAGTGGCCGCATTTACGGATGATGAGAATTCATTTCTGGGGTTTTTTTTTTTTTCTACTAGTAATGGCGGCGATCTGCGATTTTTAGCGGTAATGTGATATTGGGGGGGACATGTCGGAACATTTTGACACTTTTTTGGGACCAATGACATTTATTCAGCGATCAGAAATTTAAATGTCCACTGATTACTGTATAAATGTCATTGGCAGTGAAGGGGTTAACCTGCAGGGGGAGAGCTAGGGGTTAAGTGTGTTCCCTGGGTGTGTTCTTACTGTGGGGGGGTTGGGCTAACATGGGCATGAGAGTTCTAACTGATCCCAGTGACAGGGATCAGTAGATCTCTCATGCTCCACTGACAGGGCAGGGAACCGCCGTGTTTACATCGGCGGTTCCCCGTTCTTTTCCCTGTAGCCGCTCATCGCGGCTCGCCGGCGGACATCGGGTCCGCCCGAGCCGTGGGCACACTCCCCAGGAGTGCGGCGGGTGCGCCCCCTGGTGGCCAAATGCGAATCACCGCTTATTTACGGCGATTCGTGCAGTGGCTCCCCGACTGCCGCCGTGAAAAGACGGCGTGCGGTCGGGAACCGGTTAAGTCATAACTTAAAAGAGAAGCATGACCAAAGTTTTTTTTTGGCCATACTTCTCTTGTGGGCCACAGGATTGCACACTCTCCTCTGATGTCACAGAACCACTCCAGGCTCAGGAAGGATCCAACAACAATGTCAGGATCCACCCAGGTGCCTGATTAGCAGCTGTTTAAGCCTTTCAGCACATGGCTAAGAGACTGAGCCAGCTGCTCCCACCTCCCCTCTTGCCTGTGTTCTGATGAGCACTGGAGAGCATAGCAGCAGAACAGAGAGCGGTGACTGATAGTTACTGCTCTCTGCTCAGTGTGGACTGGGAATTGAGTGATCGGCAGTCATGTGATTGTTCATTTATCAGGCTTAGGGCTCGTTTACACATGCTTCAACTTCAACACACATTAAAGCACCTACCACTTCAGCATGCTTAAATATGTGGTGTTAAAGCTTCTGTGATGCTTTTTTGAAACTTTAATGAAGCTTGGCAAATGCCCTGTGTGTGCTGGTTTTCTATTTATTTCAAAAGGAAAAGTGATAAAACTAAATGAAAACTATTGTACAGCTGCAGGTGCGATTAAGGAGCGCTCTGATAGACTTGTATCTGGTCTTTGGAGAAGCACTGAAGCAAGATGAAAGCAACAGAGGATGTAATTTTTGAAGTGCAGCAAAGCGAAGCAAAGCAAAAACAATACTGAACAGGACTGTATGGTAACCATTTTATTTAGTAACAGGTGCTTTGATTGGCATTTAGAGTGCATTAAAAAAGTGTGTCAAATGTCATGTTTTGAAGCAACCGTAAATGAACCCTTAGGCCTAATACACACGGGCGTTTTGCTCGCCGGCGTTTTTTGCAGCTCTCCATGTTATTCAATGGCCTTCTAAAAACGCCAGCGTTAGTGAGCAGTAGAGGGCGTCGGCGTTAGTGAGCTGTTTTTAGAACGCGGGACCATCGCGTTCTGTAGCTGTAGCGTTTTGGCGTTTTTTGACGCCAATCGGCAAAACGCTCACTAACGCTTGCTAACGTCCGCTAACGCCGTACCGGCGTTAACAAGCGTTTTTTGACGCCGGCGTTTTTAGGTTGAAAAATAGCAGAGGACTGATTTTTTTTAAAAAAACGCCTATTGACGCCGACGCTCACTAACGCTCGCTAACGCCGATGCAAAACGCCGCAAAAAACGCAGATTTTTTAAAAAACGTCGGACCTGGCGTTTTGCTTATTTATTATAAAACGCCCGTGTGTATGAGGCCTTAAAGTCACAGCAATGCTGCAGCATGAAGATGAGTATGTATGTTTTTTTTTATAACCCCATACATCTCCTTTAACCAAATAACAAAAAAGTTAAAATATCCAAGTATGCAAATCCAATCTTTTAAAATCCACCATGCAGCGCTATGTATTAACCACTTGACCTCCGGAAGATTTACCCCCCTTCATGGTCAGGCCATTTTTCGTTACTTTAACTGAAAAATGAGCGGTCATGCAGCTCTGTACCCAAATACAATTTATGTCCTTTTTTTCCCCACAAATAGAGCTTTCTTTTGGTGGCATTTGATCACATCTGTATTTTTTATTTTTTTGTGCTATAAACAATACTTTTTCCTTTTTTACTGGATAAAACCCATCCAATAAAAAAAATGATAAAATCTAATTTCTTCATAAATTTAGGCCAATATTCTGCTACATATTTTTGGCAAAAAGAAAATCCCAATAAACGTATATTGATTGGTTTGTACAAAAGTTATAGCGTCTACAAACTGGGATATTTTCATTTATTTTTATATATTTTTTTTTTTTACTAGTAATGGCGGCGATAAGTGACTTATAGTGGGACTGTGATATTTCTGAGACTAACTGACACTGTTTGGGGACCAGTGACACTAATACAGTGATCAATGCTAAAAAATATGCACTGTCACTGTACTAATGACACTGGCTGGGAAGGGGTAAACATCAAGGGTGATAAAAGGATTAACTGTGTGCCTAGCCAATGTTTATGTGTACTGTGGTAGGTTCTTTTACTAGGGGAAGAAATTTAATTTGTTCTCTGCTTTGCAGGGACACAAATTCAATCCCTTCCCTCCTGTTAGAATTGTGATCTGCCTTGGTTAAAAAGGCAATTGGTGTTCTGCCTCTCTGCTGAACGATCGGTGGGGACTGGCAGGCATCGGGTACCATGCACTCGTCAATCGGCTACTGCTGTGTGCAATCACAGTGGAAGTGAGCTGCTGGTAGAGGCCATGTGACCCCCTACCTGGAAGTGTCAGATCGTGTATATATGTAATCTGGCACACAGGTGCTGCCCTGTAGCAGTAAAAAAGCTATAGGGTGGACCTGAAGTGGTTGAACCACACTATAAATAAAGATGGTCCTCTATGGACGAAACGTTGTTGGGGTGTGGTTCAATCTGTGTGAGTGTGCAGACTGTCAAGTCAGGAGGGACAGAGAGCAAAGACCAGAGGCTCATGAAAGTGTCAGCTATAGCTGTCAGCTGTCAGCATTGTGAACACAGGGCCCTGACAACTCTGAGACAAGCTGAGAAATAGCCTGTGCTTGTAAGTAGCATTTTAACCACTTGCCGACCGCCGATCGGCATTTGACGGCGGCAAAGTGGCTCGTTCCCGCAAATCGCCGTCATACGACGGCAGCTGCGGGAACGAGTTTAGTGAGCGCGCGCGCTCACTGTGTCCAGGGGGGGCCAGGGAGCGGGTGCGGCAGCTTCGATTGCCGCCGGCTACCCGCGATGCCCCCCCCGGAGCGAGTGAGCGGAGGTCCGTGTATGTAAACACGGACCTCCGCTCTGTGTGAGGGGGAAGGGCTGTGATCACAGCCTTCCTTTACGTGAAGGCTGTGACCACTTACCTTCCCCAGCTAGGCAGTCCTCCATACAGTTAGAACACGCCCAGGGAACATACTTAACCCTTAGCGCGCCCCCTGCAGGTTAACCCCTTCACTGCCAATGGCATTTACACAGTAATCAGTGCATTTTTATAGCACTGATCGCTGTATAAATGCCAATGGTCCCAAAAAAGTGTCAAAATGGTCCGACATGTCCGCTGAAATATCGCAGTACCGCAAAAAATCGCAGATCGCCGCCATTTTTAGTAAAAAATTTAAAAAAATTAAAAACCCCAAAAATGAATTCTCATCATCCGTAAACGCGACCACTTTTGCGCAAACCAATCAATAAACGCCGATTGCGATTTTTTTATCGCAAATATGAGGAAGAATATAAATCGGCCAAAAACGGTGAAAAAAAATTTGTGGGAAAAAAAGGACGCAAATTTCGTTTGGGTACAACGTCGCACGACCGCGCAATTGTCAGTTAAAGCGACGAAGCGCCGAATCGCAAAAAGGGCTCCGGTCCTAAAGCTGGAAATCCTTCCGGGGCTGAAGTGGTTAAAGGATTGATGGAATAAAAATTGGTGGTTTTACGGAATAACACAATTGTGCTGCTATTTCTTTTTTCCTTGGAGCTCGTAACATCTATTTTGGATGAGAATTACCTGCTGGAAGGAAGAATTTGAACTGCCACTACTAACAAGTGATTGTTGCCTATATGTTTTCAGAAAGGCAATTTAATTTGGTGAGTCTGTGACCTAATGGGAGCGGGTTGCACTGCATGGAGTATTCACAATCTTGAATTTTTTGAAGTGGACTTCATTTTATGTTTTCAATAAAAGTTTCTGCACAATAGTCCTTTGTACTACGTGTTTTAGCACATTCTGAATTTGAAGAGTTTGTGAGTTTATTTTTGAAGCTTTAATAATATTCTTTACTTATAGTGTGGTTTATTACATAGCGCTGCATGGTGGATTTTCAAAAATTGGATCCACATATTTGGATATAAGATCAGGGATATATATTGCAGCAGCAAGTGTTTTCACTATTTTTCGATTTTTGGGGTTTTATATAGTAATAAGAAATGTATTCTTAGCGTGTAGTCAGGGAAGGAATTTTTTAAAAATGTAATAAATTGCAGCTTAACAGTTAGTAGAGTTGCTTAGATGTGGTGGTTGCATTAGTTTTCATTTATAACCTAAGAACATTTTTAGCAAGTGCACAAAAAGAGATTTAACCCCCACATACGCAGGGACTTCTTCACAGTGCTGTTAACCACTTAAAGACCAGGCCTTTTTCTGACATTTGTTGTTTACAAGTAAAAATCTGTATTTTTTGCTATAAAACTACTTAGGACCCACAAACATTATATATATATATTAGCAGAGACCCTAGAAAATAAAATGGCTGTCATATCTATATTTATGTCACACTGTATTTGCGCAGCGATCTTTCAAACTCAATTTTTTTGGAAAAAGTACACTTTAACCACTTGACAACTGGGCACTTAAACCCCCTTAACAACCAGACCAATTTTCAGCTTTCAGTGCTCTCACACTTTGAATGACAATTACTCAGTCATGCAACACTGCACCCATATGAAATTTGCGTCCTTTTTTTCACACAAATAGAGCTTTCTTTTGGTGGTATTTAATCATCTCTGGGTTTTTTATTTTTTGCGCTATAATTAAAAAAAGACCGAAAATTTTGTAAAAAAATGAATTTTTCTTCGTTTCTGTTATAAAATTTTGCAAATTAGTAATTTTTCTTCATAAATTTTGGCCAAAATTTATACTGCTACCTATCTTTGGTAAAAAAAAAAAAAAATTAGTGGATATTATTTGGTCTTTGTGAAAGTTATAGAGTCTGCAAGCTATGGTGCCAATCACTG
>BLSH010279289.1:261609-289161 GCA_018402905.1 Glandirana rugosa
CTAGTAATCTCACTTTCGTTATTAAGATCGTGTTCTGGAGGAGACATTGAGATTTGTCCATTGGACATTTTTTAAAATTTTACAACGGATACCTCCAAAAATTCATGGCCCCAAACAGTGGTAAGGTACTCACACGCGTTAAAATTTCGTACTATACAATCCATAGGTAAATGAGCCGTATTGTAGTGGAAAACGAAATATGTTTTTTTAATCCGATTGAAATGAAATACATAAAAAAATTAAGTAATTGGCGAATTGTTGGCGAGATATCTGTTTACTGCAGATGCGCGCGGGAACCGCGATTCTGGGAGGACGTCAATAGACGTCCTCCCAGAATTAAGCAACCGCTCTGTAGACGTCATTTGTCTATAGAGCGGTTGTTAAGCGGTTAATGAATTAAAAAAATACATAAAGTAAAGTTAGCCTAATTTTTTTGTATAAAGCAAAAGGTGATGTTATGCCGAGTAAATGGATACCTAACATATCATGCTTTAAAATTGCGCACACTCATGGAATGGTGACAAACCCCGGTACTTAAAAACCTCCATAGGCAACATTTTAAAATTTTTTACAGGTTACCTGTTTAGAGTTACAGAGGAGGTCTTGTGCTAGAATTATTGCTTTCACTCTAATGATCGCAGTGATTCCTCAACATGTGTGGTTTGAACACTGTTTACATACATACGTGTTTGCTTCTATTCTCGAGCATGGAGGGATCGGGCGCTTTAAATTTTATTTTTTCTTATTTATTTTACTTCTTATTTTTATACTCTCCCTTTCATTTTTTTTTATCACTTTTATTAAAGTGGTTGTAAAATCGCCGTAACCCCCCCCCCCCCTCCCAAAAAAACCTGCTAGAGAAAGGCATAATGAGCTAGTATGCATCGCATACTAGCTCATTATGAAATGCTTACCATAGATTGACGCTGTAGCAGCGTTCCCCGAGCACCGTTGTGACCGGCGACATGCCGAGTCCGTCATCTTCCTGGATCCCGGGCACCGACCAATCACAGCGCGGACTCCAGCGCTGTGATTGGCAGGAGCCGCATGACGTCACTCCCGTGCATGCGCATGGGAGCCGTCATTTATGGCACACTTCGTGAAGAAACGGCCTGGTCGGGCCGTTTCTTCACTGTGCATGTGCCGATAACATCGGCACATGCAAATACAGGGAATATCTCCTGAACGGTGCAAGTTTAGGAGATATTCCCGGGACCTACAGGTAAGCCTTATTATAGGCTTACCTATAGTGTAAAGTGGTTGTCATGACTCGACAATCATTTTAATATTAAAAATAATGTAACAATCCCTTGGAATAGAAATAAGCATGACAGGTCCTCTTTGTTGAGAGATCTGGGGTCAAAAAGACCCCATATCTCTCATTTACCCTTAAAAGCAAAAGAAAAAAAAACATTTTTTGACACTTTGACTTTTAAAAAAAAATCATGTCTTTAAGTCCAAGAACTGGAAGTGATGTCAGAGGTCGCTCCGTTCCACCAAGGGCATAGAGCCGAGTGGGGGCTATTTTGCCCTCACTTGACTTCCTTTCTAGCCATCGGCCGCATTGGATTGGTTCCGGGCTTACTGATGGCTACGGTATGTTCGGAAATGACTGGGAAGAGGTGAGGCCACCTCTCCTGCCGCTTATAAAAGTGATCTTGCTGCAAATCCCCTGTTAGGATCACTCTTTTCTGAAATCCAGCTGCCTAAGGGAAAAAAAGATACCGGAGTTATGGCAGCTAGCTGCTACCATAACATAGGAATTTAATGTCAAAATCATGACGTACATTCCTGTGCAATAGACTTTCTCAAGAACTAGTTCTGGCCAGCTCAGTAGAATATTTTAAAAAAGAGCTGGATGCATTCTTAAATGCACAACATGTAACTGGATACTAATATTTTTAGGTAATAACATCAGAGATTGTTGATCCAGGGAATATTCATTTGCCTACTGGGGGGGTAAGGAAGGTCATTTTTCCCCTCGCTCGAGCAAATTGGATCATGCTTCATAGAGTTTATTTTGCCTTCTTCTGAATCAACAGTGGGTATAAGGTTGTTTATTTGGGGGGGGTTTCTATTTATCTATTGGTTGATCTATATGGACATGTGCCTTTTTTCAAAATGAGTATGTAAAGATGTAAAAAAAGTGAAAAAAAATGGAAAAAAAAACTAGTACAGCCACCACATTTAAGGACTGGTAAGCTGCAATATATCACATTTTTTGTTTTTGGGATTAGATTTGCTTTAAGAAAAATATACAAACTCTTTTCATGCAGAATCAAGGTGGAAATAACTCCCATGCTTTCCTTTTAAGCAATCAATATTTCAATAGCATATAACATCATGTTATTCTCTAAATTTCTCTGGTGTAAAAATAACCTATTGGTTTACTTTTGATCTTTATAGCACTTATAAACAGCGACGTCCTGGTTCCTGCCAAATTAAACTGTCCAGATTGATTTGTGAGTTCTGATAAACATTATATTTTAGTTAGTAAATTATGGAGAAGGACGTAAGCTTGTGGTTTGCCTTTCATATTAAGTATTTTGATACTGTGATCATTGAGGAATTTATGACAGATGAAAAAGCACTTCATTACACTTATTAAGGATTAAATAAGAGAGTTTGGGCAATTTATTAATATCAGATTTAAAATATGAATTGTATAGTTGGGTGTAATACAGATGCTTAAAGTAGAATTATAGGCCAATTTTATTTCATTTTGGATAGACTAACGGAAGTCACTGTCAATTTTTCTTCTTCATCTCTGTCCCATTATGGAGATTTCCCCTCACTTCCTGTCCCATAGCCAAACAGGAAGTGAGAGGAAATACCTGCAAATAAGGGAATTCCTTGAGGACTCCCAGGTTACTATAACTAGTGTCCTCATTGGAAGATTTCCCCTCTATTACTTTTCTGGGGACAACCCAAAATGTGTAATTTTCTTTTACTTTCAATGATAATGGTACACAGGACAAATAGAGAGGGTGAATCTCCTTAATGGCAGCACAGGCTGAAATAAAAACTGACAAGCGTTCTAATCCCTCTCCACTCTGTCCAAAACTAAGGAAAAAGTTTTGCCTTTAGTTATACTTTAAGCTACAAACAGATTGGAGCCAGAACTGTGTAAGTTGGCCATACATGGTTCATAAACATCACAATATTTCTCTTCCAATAGGAAAAATCACTCTATAATTGATTATAGTCAATGATACTGGGTTCGAGGAGGCAGCAGCACACATTAAAATTTACAAATGATAATGATTTTTATCTTATTGTGAGTGAATGCCGCACACCAGACAGCTCTGAGTGCTTGAAAGGTAGAAAACAGCCTCAGCCACAGCTCCTCCCGATAGGCCCACCCCCTAACATGTTTCACTCCACCTCCAAGGTTTAGTCACGACTAAAGGGGAGGAGGCAGCAGCACACATTAAAATTTACAAATGATAAAATTTACAAATGATAATGATTTTTATCTTATTGTGAGTGAATGCCGCACACCAGACAGCTCTGAGTGCTTGAAAGGTAGAAAACAGCCTCAGCCACAGCTCCTCCCGATAGGCCCGCCCCCTAACATGTTTCACTCCACCTCCAAGATTTAGTCACGACTAAGCCCCGGGGGTGGGGACTATCGGGAGGAGCTGTGGCTGAGGCTATTTTTTACCTTTCAAGCAGTCAGAGCTGTCCGGTGTGTGACATTCACTCATGATTAGAGTTGAGCAAACCCGAACTGTAAAGTTCGGGTTCGTACCGAACGTTGGGGTGTCCGTGACCCGGACCCAAACCCAGACATTTGAAAAAAAGTTTGGGTTCGAGTTGTGGGTTTGGGTATTTGATCATGCATGTTGAATAGCTGCAGGGCAGCCAATCAACAAGCGTTTCACTTGTTTTCCCTAGAAGCCATCACAGCCATGCCTACTAATGGCATGGCTGTGATTGGCCAGTGCATCATTTGAGTCACAGTGCTGCATGTCACATGCTCTCTGGGTAGTGTAGGGAGAGAATGCTGCCGGTGCTGTGAGGGACAAATTGCAGATAGATAGGTAGAGATTACTACTACTGCTGCTTTTAGAGACAGATTGCAGATAGATAGATAGGTAGAGATTACTACTACTACTGCTTTTAGGGACAGATTGCAGATCTCATCCTGCATTACAACGATCTGACTGGAATAGGTAGAGTAGAGTCTACTGCTTAGAGGGATAGATTATTGTTCTAAAATCATCTCCTAGTTCTATAGGGAGGGGTTCCTGCTGTTGCTGTAAGGGACAGATTATTGTTCTAAAATCATCTCCTAGTTCTATAGGGTCAGGTTCCTGCTGTTGCTGTAAGGGACAGATTATTGTTCTAAAATAATTTTTCAGCCCTCTAGCACTTTCCAGGATTCTTTTACAGTCATGTTTGTGCCAAAAAGTTTGGGTCCCCATTGAATTCAATGGGGTTCGGGGTTCAGGGTAAAGTTCGGGTCAAGTTCGGTACCGAACCCGGACTTTTTTCCGAAGTTCGGCCGAACCCACCGAACCCGAACCCGAACATCCATGGGTTCGCTCAACTCTAATTAGCACATATGCCAGCAGCCCATTCATAGTGGGACAACGAAGCTTTAACTTCGGTGCTTGGAGTTGTGCTCCACCAAGCATACACAGGTTCACAATGATTTTTATCTTAGTTTGCTTGTCTCCTCTGGCAACCCACCTCTGTCATCTGTGGCTACCTTCAGCAAATGAAACATTGTGTGTGCAGGTGATGCTGAGCAAGGGTCAGGAGAATCTCTACATTTCTCATGTTTGTTAATTGGTCTGTATAGTTGAAGCACAACTAAACTTTCAGTCTTAATTAGCTCAATATAGTCCAGGTCCATCAAAACAAAAGGTGTGCAAAGTCTAGTTCATCTTCTTTGGAAAGCAGTCACAGCTTGTGTAGAAAAGCCAGAATGTTGCAGAGAAAGACCCTCTACTTTGAGTTAGCTCTACTTTACCCTCTTCTTCTCTCTATAACATGAAGAGGAACTCTTCTGAAGTCCAACATAAAGCCACACAGAGAACACAGGTTACAAGCTCACTGGATCTCTAGCATTATCAACAGGTATTTGTTTGCACTTATTAAACAGATATAGGAAAATGTTTTCAATGGTGTGATCTATGTAGAGCACTCCAATAATTCCATGAAGCAGATTTTAGTTGAATTTACATGTCCAAAAAAAAAAAAAAAAAACGCCAATATTTCAAAAACATGGAGGTCCTGACTTCAAGGTGATAGATAAAGGATTTGTTGTGTGATTTGCACACTGTATGCTTGCTGTACATTTGTCTGTATTTTTCTTAAGTAATATGCCTATCAGTTTCAGATGATTTTCCCATCAGCACTTGCATACTGCTTAATGGAGACATTGCACAAACAAACAAGGTTCGCTCACGGCAGAGGACTTTTGTCAGTAATGCAGTGGGCATGGACAGTGGGCGGTATTAGTAGGGCAATGGACAGTGTTAGAAGTTTTTTTATTTTTGGTATTTTGTTTTTCTTAAATATGTTTTACCATTTTATTTTTTTATTTACATTTTTTACAATTTTAATTTTTTTTTTTTTTTAGGACTCCCTTTGGGAGGCTTTGGTGACATATCAGGGGTCTAAACAGACCTCTGATATTTCACTTTTGAGACAGAGAAAGGAGATTGAGGACACAGCCCTCAACCTCTATGTCTGAAGCCATAGAGTGAATAGACAGGAATAGCTCTGTACAGAGCTTCCCGTTCATTCACAAACTGAAGCATAGTACACACAGTTTACTATGCTTCCGTTATGAATGGACACGGGAGTGATCGGTACTGAGCGTTCACTGTGTCCAATCAGAAAAGGAGGGGGCTGGTAAATAACATATTTACCGGCCCCTTCATCTGCTCTCCATTCAAAAAACATCCCCTGCAACAGCTAGATGGAGAGGGGAGGGGGAAGCAGCCAGCACTGCAGGGGAAGAGCGGATGAGGGGAGCGCACAGGGGCCCATACGCAACAGAAAACAAGCAACCTGGATAGGAGGGGTGGCGGGGGCTGTATATAGAGGAACCAATCCCTTTAATTTTCCCTAATGCAGTTGCTGAATGCCGGCGGGAGGGAAAGGGGGAGAAGCAGGCTTTCAGCAACTGCAGGGGGAAAATGGAGGGCATCAGTTGCTTTATATACTGCCCCCACCTCCCCTCCTATCCAGGTGCAGAAACAAATGTTGCAGGGGAGCCACATAGGCCCCCTGAAGCATGGGGCCAGGTCGCAATTATGACCCATGTGACCATTATAGTTATGCCTCTGGGGTGGATCCTCTTTGAAAATTAGGGGCTAATATGGAAAATCCTCTTTCATAGCTGAACTCAATCTATCCTTTACATTTTCATTCCAGTTCTCATTTGGTTTAGGAGGAGATGAATAAGGTGAAATAAGTACCTATTCCCTGCTCCTCAGACAGCTAGAGCCCTTCTCTGGTCTCCAATAGTTCTGGAATGTGGGCAGGGCCTCATCATCCTCCTATGCAATGCATTACTGCCAGTTCTTCATTGTATGCAATGACATTGGAAAGCTGCGACCAGTTGAGTGGTATAGAGGAACAGATTCAGGGGACCCATTGAACAGTGGGAAGGAAGCCTTCAGGAATGAGGAATAAGGTAAGCATTTTACCTTATTTATCACACCCCAGACAAGATGAACATTTAATCCTTGGGGAAACCAGTTGCCAAACAGGCCTCCTTCAATGGATGCAAGTGGATGAATTAAAAAATACAGTAAATATACACAAATGGACCCCAGACCATAGTGTAAAAGGGTTCAAGAAGACCTGGTAGCTGCTGGCCACATTAGGGGCTATTTACTAAAACTGGAGAATGCAGAAATCTGGTGAAACTCCGCATCGTAGCCAATCAGCTTCAAGGTTTTATTGCCAAAGCTTAATTGAACAAGCTGAATTTAGAAGCTGATTGCCTACCATGCTCAGCTGCACCATATTCAGACAACTGAGTGCATCAGTTCTAGGAAATTCCCCCATTGTGTCATTTGTATTAAAGTTGATACCATATATCATCTTCTAACCTTTGATGAAGAGGGTGGTTTGTAGCCCTCAAAATGCATTTGCTGTCTTTATTATTTGAATTTTGAACCAAGAGAATCTTCTTGAACTCCTTCACCCTATGGTCTGGTGCACATTTGTGCGTATTTACCTTGAGAAAGTTGACCTTGTGTCTTTCTTGTGGTTTCTTTGCTGGTTGTGTAAATCCAAGTAAGATCAACTTTATGGATTTGTTGGAGCTCTGACTATTCCTCTACACAGCAATAACAACCTGACACACTCTTTCCAAAACTAAAATAAACATTTTTTTTCTGGAATTAGGCTTTGAGCCATATATTGGTGACATTTGGCCAGCAATCTTCAAGCCGAAATCATGGACTCAAGAATATTCAACCAAGCTAATTGCATTAAAATATTTAGTAATTCATTTTTTTTATTTTTAAAAATTAAAGTTTTTATAGATGTTTTAGCTTTGATCTATAAAAACATGCGTTCAATCACAAATAATCCATGAACATTTTGTCTTTAGATTCACTTAACATAGTTAGAACTCCCAACTATCTATTTTCCAAATAAAATATGTGAGAGAAAATATGGCAGTGAGCCTGAGTGGTGGATATTTACTGAGATACTGGAGAGAAAATTTATTTTAAAGGTGCAGAACATTTAAATAATATTCCTTGAGTTCCTCAAATAATAATATTTCTTGCCTCAAAGAAGGCAAAAAAGGTTAATTCACTGTCATTGTTGCCCCTGGCCTCAAGATAGTGATTGATAGTGTATATTATATATACTCAAGGGGATTTAGACGTCTAAAATCTCATCTGGGACCTTTTCCTTTAACCTTCAGGAAACATCTGAATCTTAATGTAGAATAAAGGATAGCATTAGCGCATGAGAACTACAAAAAAAAGTCATACTAATAATTCCCTACAGGACCCAACTTCCAAGAAAAATTAAATTCCCACAATGCAGTGCAAGGGTCAGTTCCTGCCGTTGGTTTATACTTCAGTGAAATGTAACTAGACAGGGTCAAGGGAAACCTTTCTGGAAACCACGTTTGAGGATTTTGAGGCGAAAACATACCATGTTTACTAATGGACAAATATTGAAAATAAACTCAGTATAAAAAACATATCCATAATGTGGCAAGCACGGTCATATCAATAAACCGTTATGGTTGGTTGGTTCCACTCAGGGGAGTAACTCAGAATCATTGGGCTCCATAGCAAAATTGTGATGGGGTTCCCAGGTTAACATTCTCTGTAGCAGTTGCCAATATCAACTGTGACAAAACATATAATTTTTCTTAAGATAAAGTATTCCTAAATCAAGTCAAGGCAACAGGAGAGCTGTAAATACAGTCAGACTACCTGGGGCCAGTAATTGGATAACAGTAAGGCCCCTTTCAAATGGGCATTCCGTTCATGTCCTCCTGTCCATTTTTCAGGCGGACCTGAACGGACGCTCCATGCAGCCCTATGGAGCGGTGGTCTGCTGACATCCTCCACTCTCCGATCCGATCCAGTCCGTGAAATCCAGATGGATGGAAACCCTATTTTCCAGGCATCTGGAGAATCGGATCAGAGCGGATCAGATGAAAACGGACAGACGGATCCATTTTCATCCGATCGCCATTGAGGAGAGCGAGGTTCTGACAGATCTGTCATCTGCCTGCTCAGTGGGGATCAGCGGATCGATCCCTGCTGAGCAGAGCAGACTCCGCAAACGAATAAGCCCGTGTGAAAGGGGCTGTAAAGATACAGTAATAATAATTATGATAATATTTAACGTTATGTCAAAATGATTAATGCTCTTGTACACACTTACTCTATTGACCTAAGGCAACTTCTTTAAACTCTAGTTTCTTAATTTTTTTTGGTAGAACTACAAACCTCAGCTGTTCTTTAAAGTGGTTCCAAAGTCAGAAGGTTTTTTTTTTTATCTTAATGCATTCTATGTGTGCAGCAGCCCCCTAATACTTAACAAAGCCCTATCTAGTTTCAGTGAGGTTGTTGCACAAGAACCATGGCTTCCCAGGACTCCCCCCCCCCCCATTGGCTGAGCCATCAGCAGGGCACCATTGGCTCCCGCTGCTGTCAATCAAAGCCAGTGAGCCACTGAGGAGAGAGAGGGGGCAGGGCTGAGCCATGGCTCCGTGTCTGAATGGACACACAGAGCAGCGGCTCAGCTCAGTTGCCCCCATAGCAAGCTGCTTGCTGTGGGGGCATCAATAGGAGAACTCCATCCAGGGGTGGGACTTTTTAGGCACAAAATATCTTATGAACAATGTTAGTAAAATAGAGGATTTTTATTCATAGCAAGAATAGAGTACAACATTTCTCATAAAAATGTAGCATATAGGTCAAATGGCACAGCATACATAAAAATGAAGTGAGAAACTTAATCTCCTCCACGAGGGTTGGGGTGCACCCTGTCGAGGATCAAAAATTTGATACGGGGACAAATTCCATTGTGTTTGACAAGGACTTGACGTCCCAGAGGTAATTCCGGATTGGCAGTTTTCATACTTAACATGTGCCTGTAAGCTCGTTTCCAAAATTCTTGTATTGTTTTATCGATATAGAAGCACCTGCAGTCACAGATTAACATATATATTACTCCCCTAGTTTCGCAATTTACAAAATGTCTCAGGGAGAAATTTATCCCATTAGGTAAGAGAGGATTTTTTGAAGTATACATAAATCTACAATATCTACATCCTCCACAAGAGAAGGTGCCTAAATATTTGCAAGGGTCGTTGCGAGTCGGGTGAAATTCACTATGGGCCAAATGGTCTCTAAGTGATTTGGCTCTTTTGAATGTGACTGTGGGTGCTTCGGGAATGTGTGGTGCTACTTGCGTATCCTCTTTGAGGATGTGCCAGCACTTGTTGAGTATTTTTCTCAGCTCCACGTGCTGATTAGAATACCTAGTAATTAAACAAACCGGAGCAGGGCCAGAAGTAGTTTGTGATGAATTGATTGGTGTCTGGTTATTCTGATGGTCTTGTTGTAAGCTTTTCTTAAGCTAGTTCTGGAATAGTTTGACTTTATTTGTTTTTCTTTCATATGATATTACGGATTTTGTTTCAAGTGATACAGCTGTTTCGTCTGTGAAACACCTCTGAAGAAGGAATCCATCCGAAATGCATCAGGTGTAACCGACTGTGCTGCAATATCACTTCATTTTCCTATATGCACATGTGAATATGCTGTAGTATCACTTCATTTTTATGTATGCTGTGCCATTTGACCTATATGCTACATTTTTATGAGAAATTTTGTACTCTATTCTTGTTTGAATAAAAATCCTATATTTTACTAATATTGTTCATAAAATATTTTGTGCCTAAAAAGTCTCCTGTTTTTACCATTTATGGGAAGTGGCACAATGGGCCCTTCCAGTATGTGCTACCTGTACGCTGTTGGGGGCATTGGACAGGAGGGAGGGGCTAGGAATTCCGGCTGGGACCTGAGAAGAGGAGGATTCAGGCTTCTCTGTGCAAAATCACTACACGGGGCAGGTAAGTATAACATGTTTGTTATTTTTAAACAAAAAAAAACAAAAAACAACACTTTAATATCACTTTAAGGTTTTAGCAGAGGAGAAAACTTATTTTCAGCCTGAAGCATATGCTCAAAAGACAATAAATCTACATTCTTA
This sequence comes from Glandirana rugosa, assembly GCA_018402905.1. NCBI lineage: Eukaryota > Metazoa > Chordata > Amphibia > Anura > Ranidae > Glandirana > Glandirana rugosa. The sequence continues at coordinate 272,326 of BLSH010279289.1, forward strand.
AAAGAACTAATCAAATCCTTCTAACTACAGAGAAGAGTATCTGTGACTAGCAAGGATCCTAAGATATGACATCAGCCTATTGAAAACATAACAATTTACTTTTCCTTAAAGCGGTGTTAGGCTCAGAACCAAATATGTAATACATTGCAGCCAGTGGCAGCCGGTGCGGAATATTTTGTGGGGGTGGCTAACCCCCTCCGGCAGGTCAGGAACACCGGCACCGTTGCTTCTCCTCCTGGCTGAACAGGAAGTGGGTCCCAAAACTCCCTGGCCAATCGGGTCTTGGGACCTGCTTTCTGATTGGCTGGGAGGAGAAGTAGGAAGACAACCCACAACTAGGTGGGCTCAGGGATAGCTATTGTAAAAATAAATCTGCTCCCAAGCCCACCCTTTTTTGAAGCCAATTAGAGCCTCAGGCTCTAATCATGTGCTTAAAAAAAAAAAAAAAAACCCAATTGAAATCCATGCGTCCGACACCCTGCATGTAGATTAGGGGCTGGGAACATGGATTAGGGGGGTGGCGCCCCTGTGCCTTGTATGGAGCGGCCTCCACTGATTGTAGCATACCAATCCTGAGATGTGGTGGTTGCATTCATTTTCTTTTTTTAGGCCTTTTCCCCCTGAGTTTCACCTAGAGATCTGGCCAGTAACACACCACTTGTATTAGGGTGCCTAAAATCTGGATGGAGGAGCAATAGAGATACCTTTGGACAACAGCATTGTCAGTCTGGGGGGAGGGGAGTTTTAGATGTACTAGCAAATTTAAACACACTAACAAATTAAAGCTAAGACTTTATATGCAGTTACAGCAAAAACTTTTTTTTTATTTTGTTTATTTTGTTTTATTAGGATAAAGATTTTACATAAATGTATAAAAGCTGATCATTGTAAGCCCCCTATCCCAGTGGTAAATCGTTTGCCTCAACCTTCTAACTGCTACATCTGCAGGACAGCGTGTTCTGTTGAAAAACAACAGACTTACTGGGTAGATCAATATGTGAAAATAAAGGAATGAAAGCCTAAAGAAATAAAAACAAATGCAGCCATCACATCTAAGAAACGGTGACCTGTAGCCTGATAAATGTTTTCTTTGCATTTAATATGACTTTAACAGCCTCTCTAATAGGAACCTCCACCCCAGGCCCCATAACAGCCGTGTGTGCTGCGATCGCTATTGTTACAGCACTGGTTATACTGTAACCTTCATTTTTGATTTCCAGGTTTCATTGTAAAGAATAATTCTGCACAACAATAAAGGTATTGTGGCATGTTTCAGTGCATGGCATTATTATTTACTTAGGTGGTCCAGAAGTGGCAATAGAGCAAAGACCCCCTGCTATCCTCTCAGCCAAAGCCAATCAGAATGCATTGAAGCAGAAAATAACTTTGGCTTTCATTCCTTGCTCAACTGAGAAGTCAAGGTGTGGTGCTATGACTGCTTGAAATTAGGATAAGGATTAAAAAAGAAGCATTGAATGAATTGACCCCATGGATACTTCCTTATTATATACTATATATAGATGGCTATATACCATGTAATCCCCTTAATAAATATAACATCTGTGATCAGGATAGATTTGTCTGCCTTTTTTCTATTGAGGTTTAAACCTGGTACATGGCGTTATGTACATCTACTTTGATTTTAGAAATAAAAAGTTGACACTAATATTAACTCTTCCCCATTCTGTCCAAAACTAAAAATGGAATTTATGTCTGGAATTAGGCTTTGAGGCCTGGTTCACACCTACGCGTTTTTTTTGGTGCTTGTTGCAGAAACGCACTACAGTTCATTCAAAGGGTAACTCCACTTTTGTGGGGAGAAAAAATAGCAAATAAAGAAAAAATAATATAGCGCATATAATTGTGACACAAGTCATATTGTAATTGAATGTTATTAAAAATGACCTTTCCTTTTCAATCTGCAGCCACTGTATGAGAATGCATTACAATATCTCTACCTGGAATTCTGTACAAAGAATGTGTACTGACCACTCCCCAGAAACATCATTTCCTGCTTGTGTGATTGGCTCACCAATTTTCCCAGAAGTCTGCCTAAGATACAAATCAGCTTTCAGGCATCCTCTGCAACAAAAATGTCATTTTTGGAGAGATACTTTTTTTTTTTAATCATAGTTTTTTATTGAGAACATTTTTGTACAATGTTGTAGCAGTACATAGGTATATGATAGTTGTTCCCTCTGGAGCAATACAAAAGTTGAGGTGCAAATTGAAAAACTATTAACATGAATGAAGTAAGGTAAGAGAAAGTACATACATCAATTGAGAAAGGATAAAAAAAAAGAAAGAAAAAATGTAATAATGATGATGTGGAAGGAGAGCACTAGCTCCAGAGGGTGGGGAGGGGAGAGGGAGGGGGAAGGGTACCAGGAGTCCGGGTTGGTTGAGAGGACCTTTGTATTACTTTATTTATTTTATTTTATTTATTTCAGCTACTTATATAGTGCTGTCAATTTACGCAGCGCTTTACATATACATTGTACATTCACATCAGTCCCTACCCTCATGGAGCTTACAATCTAAGGTCCCTAACTTACATTCATACTTACACATACTAGGGCCAATTTAGACAGGAGGCAATTAGCCTACCAGCATGTCTTTGGAGTGTGGGAGGAAACCCACGCAGGAACAGGGAGAACATGCAAGCTCCAGGCAGGCAGTGTCGTTGTTGGGATTCAAACCAGCGACCCTTTTGCTGCTAGGCGAAAGTGCTAACCACTACACCACTGTGCCACCCATATACTTTCAATGTGTGGTTAACATTTAACTGAGCATCTTGGATGGGAGAGCCAGGTGGACCATTCGTGGAGGAATTTGGTCAAAGCAAGGTTTTTTCTAGCTACCATTTTTTCCATCTCGCACTGCAGATTTAGATCTGCAATGGTAGATGTGAGAGTGGGGGGATCAGGATTCTTCCAATTTCTGGCTATGTTTAGTTTGGCCGTGAGAAGGAGATGGGTTATCACTATTCTTGATTTCGGGGGAAATTGTTCTATGTTCAGATGGAGGAGTGCCAGCTCAGGTGAAGGAGTAACTGGGGTTTGGGCTATCGAGGGGATTAGGACAAATATTTGTTTCCAGAAAGAACTCAGGGATTTACAGAACCAGAGAGTGTGAGCTAGGGTCCCCGTCGAGCCACATGATCTCCAACAAGTATTGAAGGTGTTGGGGTATATTTTTGAGAGCTTGTAGGGGGTGAGATACCATCTATGATTTCTTTTTTGATAGAGGGTCCAGTGATTGGTACAGTGGAAAGCTTTGAATGGTATTTTGAAGGTTTTGTTCCATTTTTCCATTAGGGTAGTTAGATTAAGTTCTGTGTCCCATTTGGTTAGAGTAGGTGGGTGCAAATGGGAGGTTCGGTCTATAATAATTTTGCAAAGGTAGGAGATACCGTGTTTCGGGTGTAGGGGTTGGGAAAAAAAGGTGTGAAGAGGTTCTGTGATAAGTGCCGACGTGTGAAGGCCAGAGGTGCTCTGATGGTGTGATATCCTAGTATAAGCGTATGCCTCGGGAGTTGGGAGGGCAAATTGGTGCTGAAGATTGGAGAAGGTTCTCAGTGACCCAGAGGACATGAGGTGCTCTATATGGTTGATCCCTTGGGAGGTCCAGTGTTTGTTGGAGAGGTTGGGAATTAAAATTTCTAGAGCGGTGAGGGGAATGGAATATTTCCTCATAGGTATGTTGGTTTTTTGGCTGGTCACGATCTGTTGCCAGGATTTTAGTGAGGCCGATATGGCTGGAGGGATGGTGGACTTGGGAAGGTGGTAACCTGCAGATAGAAGTAAGAGGGAATTTATCAGTTTGTTGGATGGAGCGTGGGCCGCTTCCATTTGAGACAATATGTTGTTAGGTGATGGGTGCCACCAGTAGTCGAATTTGCAGTAGGTATATATTGATTGGTTTGTGCAATAGTTATCGCGTCTACAAAATACGGGATAGATTTATGGACTTTTAATCATTTATTTATTCTTTACTGGTAATGGCGGCGATCTGCAATTTTTAGCAGGACTGCGACATTGCGGTGGACAAATCTAATCCCAAATGACACTTTTTGGGGACCAGTGACATTATTACATTGATCGGTGCTAAAATGAATGGGTTAACATCAATGGGGTTAACTGTGTTCCCTCAGCGTGTTCTAACTGTAGTGGGGATGGGCTGCCAGGGACATGACAGAGATCACTGATCCCAATGACTGGGAACAGTAGATCTCTGTCAAGTCCCCTGTCAGAACAGGGATCCGGCGTGTTTACATTGGCTGATCCCCATTCTGCCTCTGCACAGAGCGTTCACGGGTTGCCGGCGGACATCCCACATGCACGGACCGAGGTACGTTGGTTCACGCAGGGGAGCCGACCTGCCGCAGTATATCTGCGTGAGCAGGTGAGCAAGTGGTTAAAGCGGTTGTCTGCCCAGTAAAAAAAAATAAAAAAATAAAAACCTGCAAGACAATAGCATAAAGAGCTAGTATGCATACTAGCTCATTATGAAATACTCACCTTCAAACAAAGATCCGACCGGGCTGAGGGAGCGGACATCTTCCCTCAGATCTTGCTTCCGGGTATGCGGCTCCGGCGCTGTGACTGGCTGGAGTCGCGAGACGTCACTCCCGTACATGTGCGTGAGAGCCCGTCTTTCCTGCAAGGCCTTTGCCGGGACATCACGGCGCATGCTTTAGGAGGTTTAGGAGATATTCATTTTACCTACAGGTAAGCCTTATTATAGGCTTACCTATAGGTAAAAACCCCTCTAAAGGGTAGGCAACTGCTTTAATTTGTTTTGGTGCTAATGGCTGTTTTTGGTAATTTTGTTGTGTTTTTGTATCTTGTTCTGGTTCTTGTTGTGATCTTGTGTTGTCTTTGTTGAGTGTGGCTGTTTTGCAACAATTTCCCTTTGGGATTAATAATGTATTCTGTATTCTGTACAGTTGACAAGCATATGGCCAGCACTAGACAACTCCTGTCACTGGACTATAATTATCTCATGGCTATGAATAGCTTTACCACACTGTCCAGGAAAATGTCCCACAAGTGCCTAATTCTCTTACTTATTTACACAATTTTACTGCATACTTTTTTTTTTCATTTGTAAAAGTGTTTTAGCACAATCATAAAAGAATGTTTTTCTCTCAAATACAAACCTTTTTTGACCACAGAGAAACCAGCATCAAATATTTACTTAAATAAGTGTCACATTATTTATCTAGCCTCAATAAATGGACTGGGTCTGTCTTCATATGTGTATCTTGAAGTTGTCATCTGGTGTGACCATAATAGTGACTGTGAGCATTTTACATAGTGAGGAGTGTGATAGAATGGAACATCAAATAGGCCGGAGAAAGATTAGAACAGAACTCAGATAACAAGCATGTCTGTGCACTCTTGGGAATTAACAGCAGAAATGGCAAATGTTGTTAGTGTCTAAATAGAATTTAGGTAACTTACGTAAGCAGATGCATGTGTGGATGAAGCAGACTGCTACAGATTACTCACTATGTATCATTCCTTAAAGAGGAAGTAAACCCAGATGGGGTTTACTTCCTCTATATTCCCCTGTAAAGTAGAAGCATAATGGGCTATTATGCATCGCATAGCCCATTATGTGCCACTTACCTGCAAACGAAGCCTGCGACGTCCAGCGCTGTCCCCTGTGCTGGCCGCGTCCATCTTCAGCCCCTCTTCCTTCCAGGGCAATGACTCTGGGAGCCGCCAGTCACGGCACCATCTCAGTGAAGGAAGGGCACGGAGGCCATTTCTTCCCTGCGCATGTGCCCAATGACGTCGGCACATCTAGTACACTGTATATCTCCTGAACCGTACAGGTTTAGGAGATATGCAGGGCATCTACAGGGAAGCCTTATTATAGGTTTACCTGTAGGTTAAAGTGGTTGTCATGGGTTGACAACCACTTTAAGAGCTATTACTTATAGGTTATGGAAAATGTGTTAAAGAGACCCTGTTATTAGACCATTCATTTTAAAAACAATCTTCCTATAAGAATACATATGCATTTAACATACACTATATTAACAAAAGTATTGGGACGCCTGCCTTTAGGCTGGGTTCACACTGCACAGCGGAGCGGCTCTCAGCAGTGGTCTTGTGCGCGTCCCCATTCACTGTTTCAGGTGCAATTTCAGCCCAAATTTTTGGCTGAATTCGGACCTGAAATGGACCGAAAGATGCACAGGACCCCTGTGCAAATTGCACTAGAGCCGCTCCGGAGATGTGTGAACTGGCTCCATAGAGCAGTGGTTCTCATCCCTGCCCTCAAGTACTCCCAACAGGCCATGCTCATGTCCAAAATACCAAGCCATTGATGTTTAAAGCACCTGTGCAAGATAAAGGAAAATCTGCAAACAGGGCCTGTTGGGGGTACTTGAGGACATGGTTGAGAACCACTGCCATAGAGAACCAGTCACAGTCTCCTGTCATGCACTAGTGTGAACCCAGCCTTAGCCTAAGTTTACATTGTTGCGGGAATGAAATGATGCGAGTTCAGCGAGTTTGGGGTGGTGGAACTTGACTGGCCTGCACAGATTCCTGACCTCAACCCAATAGAATACCTTTGAGAGGAATTACAGTGGAGACTGAAGCCAAGCCTTCTCGTCCAACATCAGCACCTGACCTCACACGTGCACTTCTGGAAGAATGGTCAAACATTCACATAGACACACTCCTAAACCTTTTGGACAGTCTTTCCAGAAGAGTTGAAGCTGATATAGCCTCAAGGGGTGGGCCAACTTAATATTGAACCCTAAGACTGGGATGCCATTAAAGCTCATGTGTGTGTAAAGGCATGCATCCCAGTACTTTTGACAATATAGTGTATTTTTCCAGTAGAACAAGTAGTACTGCACTTATGGAATTAGAGGTCTTTCTTTCGAGAAAGTAGAAAAGCTTTTTGTTTTTTTCAAAAAAAAGACTTCTGAGGTTAAATTATAGACAGAACAACTTATAACACACTTGTGTAGTGGTACCCCCGTAGGGGCTGCTGAGTGATGTGGCTCACCTGTCCCCCTGCCCAGCCCGGCATTCACCTCTCAGACATTTAAAGGCAGAGAACAGTCCATGAGCTTATTTTTATGTTTTATTGAGGGATTTGAACTTGGATGGGGTATAGGAAGAATGGGATGTCCAATGGAACTTTGTAGAAACTTGCTGGGACAAACTATATACATGCTGATATATACACTCCATCTCTCCTCCTGCACATTGCTTCCTCTCTATTGTTCACTCCTCTCTCCTCCTGCACATCACTTCCTCTCTAATGTTCCAGGTACAGCTAGCACAAAGTAGTTAAGCCTGACACTGGCTCAGCTAGACCTTAGCAATTGCCTTTTGCAAGCAGGGAACGCGGGCCCCTTTAGGTGTAGAGAAAGTTCTGTGCTAGCTATGTTAGCTGTCCCACATATGGACTACTGATCCCAGTCTGCCCTCTTCATGCCCTGGCAGCCCTCCTGGCTGCAGCTGCCCGACTCCACTGCCCATGACACCACAGTCCACTCCACTGACTCTACACCCATCCCAGACTGCATCCTCCCAGTCCTCTCAGGCATGCCTCCTCAGTCCTCCTGACTGTGCATGTCACTCTCCAGCCCTCCTGGCTGCGACTGGTAGTTCCCTCCTGGAGACTTGCACGGCAGTACTCTCTCCCACTGTCCTCTCTTGCTCCTTCTGTGCCTCCTGTCCAGGACACCCCTGTGGTTTGTACAAGGGTCCCGTCCGCACCCGAGCCCAGGCCCAAGGTCACCCCCCCAGACTGAGGACCTCCCTCAAAGGCCCCGACAGCCTCAGTACTCCATCTCCAATTCTTCCACCAACTCCTCCCCAGAATACCCCAGGCAGCTCCACCTCTCCTCTCCTCCTCTCTTTCTAGAACCTTCTAGAAAGAAGAGGGAGGTGCCAGTGATGCTACCTGTAAATCACCCAGCCCTACACTGAGCCACTCCCAGCCCAGATCAGATCAAAACAAACAGGCCTGGCTGCCAGCAAGGCCTGCCTAAATTTACCTACACTACTAAAAAAATCTTACTTCTAGCACCTTACTTCTACTTTACTAAAGTATGAAGCTTAGTAAAAGATGACTTGAACCATACCTAGCAACCAAAATCAGCAGTTTGCTTTCAATATATTACCTGCATTTTAAAAGTGGCAAATCCAAATATTGCTGATTGCTATTACCAACCTAGACATCTTATTTTATCTGGAAAAGACATGCATATATGGAAGGAGCTCCAAACCAAAAGAAAAGAGTACACATTAACGTATTGATATTGTGTTAAAAGACTGCCAACACATTATGGGGGTCAAAGGAATTTCCCCTTCATCAGGGCTTCACTTAAAAATGAGAACCTTGAGTGGATGCTCAAAGTAAGGCTTTCTTGTTTGAATCTGTGCGGGGAATCTGATTCCTGGATTAGGATTCCTGGCCAGCAGTATCTGCATCAGTAGTCAAAATAATCAAAATAATAACCTTCCTTTATCTACACTGGCCCAATTATCTAATGTCCAATACTACATGTATTGTACATCAGATGAGTAATATAGTGACATAGTCTTTTGTTTTAACTCACTTGACATAACAAATGTATTGTTTGTATTTGACATGTCAGGGTATTTGCATGCCTAACTCTCTATCATATACATAACAGATTATTTGGCCAGCTTCACAATAATATAATGGTGACATATTCTGAAAAGCGTAATAAATAATGAGTGCTATGCAACACTGCCAGTAATATGCTGATTTATCACAGTCATAGACTGTAAAACAGCAATAAACATATTACAAACTGTTTAATACACTATCAGAAAATATTACCAGTAAATTTCACTAGCCTAGCACAGTTTTTCTGCCATCCTAAGGGCTCTTGCACACTGCTTCTCAAAGAAGCTCAAAGAAGCGGCTCCTACAGGCTTTTGGGATTTTTTGAGCTCTCATTTTTTCTGCCTGGAAACACCCCTCCATGTTAGCCATTGTATCCATGCACACTATGGCTTTATCAGGAGTTTACAGGCATATGCTCTTACAGGCAGAAAACACCCCACCAAACTCACGTTTTTGAAAGGAACTTTCGAGCGAAAACGCGCGAAAAAGAGTGAAAGAGCATGAAAAAGCATAACAAAGCTCAAAGAAGCTCGAAAACACACACAAAAAAAATAGGAAAGATTTACTCAAAAAAACTCAAAGAAGCTCAATAAAAACGTGTCCAAAAAAAATACAAGCTTCTTCAAGCTGAAATAAAAGCTTAAATGCCAGTAAAAGCAGCTTTTTTTGAGCTGCAGTGTGCATGAGCCCTAAGAGACCATCAACAATGCTGGTTTTCCACATTTCCTAGTGGACGCTCAGGTGTTTTCAGAATGATGCACTTTATTACTTTGTTGATGTAGATTTAATTGTGGGAGGGCAGGAGGTGATTGAAGAATTCTCAGTATACTATACATTTCTTTGCAATATGTCAGCCCTGTATAAATACAGGAAATAAATTAAATTAATGTTATAAATAACATTTCTCTGATACAGTAGGCAAACCCAGCACTTGGAAACTTTGACAGAGAACTTTTGGCATTGGAAACAATACTTTTTGCCTTGAATGTAAGTATACTGTAGATATGCAGGTTTGAATGCTGGGTGTTAGGGGTAGGGTTTTTTAAATAATATGGTTACATTTAGGAAAGCCCATATCACAATAGCAATTCTGATACTAGGTATAAAACACCAACAACAGAATCACTAACAGTCCTCTCACCCTCTCCTATGGTCCAGCTCTAAAATGCCGGATCAGGCACTTATGTTGCTGTTGCTTTGCTAGTGATCAAGACATTGACCAGAAAAGGAGTGACTTCTATGTAAAAGGGCAGTTGGCCATGATTCAACTAATGGTAACACCTTGCCAGCAGCAGAAAGGCTGGGTGACATGAGCGTAAGCGGCAAGGTACTGTAAGTAAGGTTTAGTGTTAGAGTACTTAAGTTAGAGTACTTATATTAAAATTTAGGTTAAAGTGATTGTAAAGTCTCGTTTTTTTAAAATTAAAAATAACAAACATGTTATACTTACCTGCTCTGTTGCAGTAGATTTGCACAGAGCAGCCTGGATCCTCCTCTACTCAGTCCCTCTTCTGAGCTCCTGTCCCCTCCCTCCTGTTGGGTGCCCCCACAGCAAGTAGCTTGCTATGGTTCCATTCAGACACAGAGCTGTGGCCCGGCCCTGCCCCTTTCTATTCTCATTGGCTGACTGACTTTTATTGACAGCAGCTGCTGTCTCAGCCAATGAGGAGGGAAGTCCCAGATGGCCGAGACATTCCTACAATGGACAGCACACAGTGCTGTTCACATTAGCAAAACATGAAGTGTTAGCATCGTGTCACTTCAAAATTGAAGCCTCATGTTGAGTCAGGAGGAATTTGGAGCCTTTCAACATTTCCCATTCAAGTCTATGGTAACACTTCGCAAATGCATTGGCAGGCAGTTGTGGTGCAGATGCAGGGCGTTAAGAATAGTTTATTTCCTGTAATGGAATAGGCATTTGTGGAGCGGTTTTAACCTGCCTTAACGCTCATCAAACACTTCAAAACTGCCCATGGGGGAGCATTTTTTACTCGTCATTAACGCTTGTAACATGCTGGTCTAACACCCATACTAAAGCTCATTAATGCAAGTCTAACACCCACACAATAGGAGCGTTTGTTAAGCATTAGAAAGTGTGAGCATGCCTTAAGTTTGACATCTTGGCTCACTATATACTAATAACTGTGAGGCAGTGGCTTAGCATTGTCACCCTGCAACAGAAAGTGCTGTTACTGGCAAGATTTCTGGGTAAGGAACAGATTCACAAAAAATATCTGCTAAATATAACTGTATATATATGAAGCCAGACATTTACATTTAAGTATCAGTTGAGAGTTAAGTTCTAGGGGTTGAAGGAGTGAAAGGTTGGGGTCAGATTAAAGGCTAGATTTAGGCCAGCGTTTAGGCCATATGGGGAGCACTTTTTTTTTTTTACTTGTTTGCAGCAGTGAAAAACCTGCAGCACACACTACCAGCAAACTAAAAAACAATATATTGGGTTACTGAGTGGGCAGGAAAATAATTCCATGCTCACAGTGACCGCAGACATTATGCAACTATTTTCATTGTCAAACAAAATATAGTAGAGTAGGAAGAGACATCTACTCTTTATGTGGCTTTGAAGGTGAGGTGACATGGGAAAACACTGTTTCTTTCAATTACATGCCCTGGAGATGCCTTCAAGCTGTAATTGCTGTTACTGATAAAGTGTAAAAAATGTCCGATCTGTCCACCCCAATATCAAAGTCCCGATAAAAATCGCAGATCGCCGCCATTACCAGTAAAAAAAAAATAATAATAATTGCAAAAACGCCAGAAATTAATTTTCATGGTTTGTAAATGCAGCAACTTTTGCGCAAACCAATCAATAAACGCAGATTGCAATTTTTTTTACCACAAAAATGAAGAAGAATATAAATTGGCCAAAACCGATGAATAAATTCGTTTTTTTAAATTTTTTTTGGATTTGTATTTTAGCAAAAAGCAAGAAATATATATTTTTTGCAAAATTGTCGCTCTTTTTTCGTTTATAGCGGTGATCAGAAATGACGCAGAGGTGATCAAATACCACCAAAAGAAAGCTCTATTTGTGGGAAAAGGACGCAAATTTAGTTTGGGTACAACGTCGCGGGAACGCGCAATTGTCAGTTGAAGCAACGCAGTGCCGAATCGCAAAAAGTGCTCTGGTCCTAATCTGGGAAATCCTTCCAGGGGTGAAGTGGTTAAAGAATCAATTCCCCCTTGTATCTCCTCATTCAGAGAGTCCTCCACCAACCCTGACACTCTTGGTTCACTCGTATTGCAAGGTTTTATGAACAATAGCTCTATTTTAGTAATGGAGACCACAACACAGGTAGAGTTATAAAGGTTTACTTTAACTCTTGTTTCTGCAAGAAATAACAACTTTAAAACAACAAGTATCACAATACTTCACATAAGTAATCAAAGCTGAGGATTCTGGTGAACAAAGGGAGTAAATGATTTGTACACTTTCACCACTCCCTGTATTCTCCAACAACAATAGTTGAGAAAAATACAATTCCTCCAATTGAGTTTAAACAATACCTAATGGGTCTTTGCGAAAAAGGTCATTTGGTAGTATCTACTGAAACTGACCAGAGAAATAGTAGAGTAAATCCCTATTTCAAATAAATGACCCAAAGGATAAATTGGTACCACTCAATGGATTATGTTTCAAAGGGTAAACAATATTCTATAATGCACAGATACACTATATCAATTAGCAGTTAAACTATAGCTAAACAAATACACTAGATAATTATGACTTCTGTTTAACTTCTCCTGTTCTGGCTAGAGAGTTCTTAGGAGATTAAGCAATACCAAGCATATAGCCCTAGTATATAACTGGGGAGAAGATGAGATGATGTAGATGTAGCAATCCTTTCTTGCAGAGTTCAAGCAGTCTTCTGCCGGCAATGAGAATTTAGGTACCTATAAAGACTGTCCTTTCAATCACTGAGATGAGGAACAAAGAGGTTAAATTCCACTGCACTAAAGAACTTTGCAATGCACACTGGTTTCTTTGATAAACTGGGAACAACGGTAATCCAAGAAGCAATGTTGCATAGACAGTATAAATACATTTATGTGTGGGCCTGAGCCCGCTCACCAACACCAAAGGACTGTATGCGGACAGACGATCTGGCACTGGTAACGCTGGGACCGTTAGTTCACACAGGCGGCTTGCTCCTGGGAGGTAGAAGGCATCCACTGCACCCCTTGCAGCTCTCCTGATCGACCGACACGACTGTTGCAGGAGCTGATGTGGCTTCAATCCCAGCAGAGATGAGTTTCGGATGGCTCCGTGATTCACTCACTGCGATGGCGATGGCTAGCTGTATCACCTGCAGATAATTCAGTCTGCTGAAACGCTGTACATAGGCCGCGGGCCTATATCTGGGAGCAGCAGCACATAGGACTCCTCTCTGATGGATCACGTCGTTCCAAAGAGGCCATTGTTAGCTCCTCCTCCCACTTAAATAAGTTTCTCCTGCAATGCATTACACCTCCCAGAAGTCTCCAGCACAGCACACTGGGAAACGGTCCTTCACACCAGAGTCTGCTGATGGTTTCCTCTTTCCTTACTACAGTTCCAACAATTCTTCATCCTTGCTGCAATCACAGTCTTATCCACAAGCAAATACTAGAGGGAGTTCCCCATGTCAAGCAATGGACACAATTGTCTGTATGCCAGGGGAATATATATGATCTCCTGGCTACACTTTATCTCTTGGCTTAACCTCCCTGGCGGTATGATTATGTCAGATTTTTGGTGCTGAAAGCGGTACCATTATTTTGCATGGAAATTTGGCGTTTATATTGTAGGCCTGTAATTCTTAGGAATAACTCACTTAAATCTGTCCAAACAAGAGTCTAGTAGACATCCCGGGTATGATAACGTTTGAAACATGAAATCATAAATTATAATATAATAAATAGCTATAAATAATTATCAAAAATAATAATGTAATAGTAATAAAATTTATTCAATAATGTAATCAAACCAAAAACACTGAAATTTGCTAAGTTGCAGAATTGTTGCTGTCGCCACTTTCAGGTTCTAATGATAAATTTCCCCAAAAATCAGTATCACTCAATTCTGCAAATGATTCTTATTTACTATCGGTGTTTTCTAGCTGATCAAAAAACACTTTTGACGTAAAGGGACACTTTTTGGTTGCTATGGACATTCTCATGTTTCCAGGCAGAAAGAATGACATATATAATATAAAAGTGCATGCAGGGCTCTGGGCAAACCTAGGGACAAAGGGGATGTGAAATGATTTCATACAGCAATGTAATCTGTAAGATTACAGTGTACTGTATGTGTACTGTGTGTTTCACTATTTGAATTTCCCGCCTGGCTCCGTCCCCGTGCGATGCGACGCTCGCAGGGAACGGAGCCCGGCACACAGAGGCATTGGGTGGAGGGACAGACATGCTGACACCACGGGAGGACATCGCTGGATCCAGGGGACAAGGTGAGTAACCCAGCCTGGATCCAGCAATGCAATCCCGAGTGTGGCTCGGGGTTACCGCTCTTGGTACTGAAATTCCACCCCGAGCCACACTCGGGATTACCACCAGGGAGGTTAAATACAGCAGCATCCCAATCTAATTAATTTCAAGTTAGAAGAAAAGGTTTTTTAGGTAGTTTTTGGCTATGAGACCTGATTTTTTTAATCTAGTGGTTATAGGCCCAAATTAAATGGTGGAAGTAGCAGCCACAACAGATCTAAAAGCTATAGGAAAATGTGCTCTTAAAAAATTAAGCTAAAGGCCCCAACTTCATAGCAATAAGCCAGTGGCAAAACAGTTTTATAATATAATTTCTGATCTTCTTTTTCACAGTATCATACTATATTGTCTTAAAAGTTTAATAACATGTCAACAATGAGTGCACAAAAAAAAGCCTCACATTGCAAATTTTTTTTTTTTTTTTAATCTTATTTAAGAGACAAAAGCTACAGTGGCTGGAGAGTGCATAAGCAATTTGATGAGGCTGCAGCGTAAGAGGTAGAGATGAGGCAGTTTTTATAATGAAATAAAAATTAGTGTGTTTTTTTTTCAGAAACAGCCAGGAATTTTAGACAGTTAATGTACACGTTAATCAATTTAGGAGGGAGAGACAAGGCAGGTTTTATTAAGAAAAATAAATTATGGTGTATGATTTCATAAACAATAGCCATAAATATTGAAATGTCAATGCACTGTATGTAAGCAGCTTCATCAGGCCTCATTTTAAGAGGGAGTAATGAGGCCGGTTTTTATAAAATTCAAATAAAAATATAAATTAATGAAAAAACAAACAGTTAGTATGTATTTTATTTTACAGAAAATAGCCAGATTGAGGCTGGTGTACATTTTCACTAGAGAGCAGACCGGCAACCAACTTTATAGTACTGTATAGCACAGTAGACATGTGCGGTTTGTTTATTTCCGAATTAAAATTCAGACGAATTTTCATTTATCGGAAATTTGGATGTATTCCAATTTCCGAATTACAATAGTACCAAATTTAAACAAATCCGAAATAATGAAAAAAATTTGAATTAGAAAACTTTTCAAATTCGAATAGTTTTCAAATTCGAAAAGTCCTCGAATTTGAATAGATTTCCAATTTCCAAAGAAAACAAATGAATATAGAAAACATAGGAATTGAACAGAAAAAAAATAGACTAGAAAAGAATATAACAGAAAACAAAAGAATAAAATACAACAGAGTAGTGCAGCTCTGTCCCACTCCTCCACATTATATTCTTTCATTTTCTGTTATTTTCCCCTCTATTGTATTCTATTTTTCCATTCTATTCCTCTACTTTCCACTCCACCCCATTCTCATTGGAAGTTGGAAAACTATTAGAATTCGAAAACTGTTCAAATTGGAAAATGATTTGAATTCGAAACGATTCAAATTTGAAAACAATTTGAATTCGAAAGCTTTTCGATTTCGAAAACTATTCTAAATTGATTTGAAAACTTTTCGAATCGATTCAAAAACCAATTAACGAAACAAATTCCGAAAACAAATTAAACAAATGAAACAAATCTAACTAAACGAATTTATGTAAATAACGAATTGAAACTAAACAAAACTAAACAAATTTTTTTGCTCTGCACATGTCTATAAGTACAACTATCTCTTCCTAATCACACATGGTCAGCTCTCCCTTTCTACTCCAACATACACTGATAAAAACCCACAGGGAACCCTGGCCTTTATAGGTAGGGGGCTGGCACATAAGAAACCCCCCTTTATTGGCCAGTCTAAGCCACCTGATATAAATTTGGAGACCAGGCACTATTAATAGCTGGTTGCTATGTCGGCGAATGGCTGTGTTAGTTTGCTGAGTCCGTGAGCGGGTTAGATTCACTGTGAACCCAACCGTGACCTAAACCTGAAGCTCATCCCTAGTTAAAAATATGCCCTACAGAAAACAAGGCTCATTGCAAAATGGCATTGACTGAATGTAAACACACATCCTTAAATTAAATGAAGTTTGTTAATCCAATCCAGCATGAGACAAAAATGGGCTTCCATAACTAAATCCAAAAGGGCAATATTGGTAACTTAGTTCTGTTCTTCTGTAATGTTTCAAAAATATTATTCCGCGAACCTGAACAGAATGATTAATGCTCATCCGTCTTAAAATTCCACCTCTGTTAAATTTATGCAAACGTATCTGATAGGAAAATGTCTCTTGTCAAGGCTGATCTGAGACCTAGAATGGCACACAGACACAGCCAATGGATAATTTAAGCATACTATGTGACATCAATGATCTAAAGATGTCATTGAATTCCTCAGCTGAAGACACAATGCACACGTAATCTAATTGTATCTGGGACAAAGAACTGCACAGTTTTTGTGCTCACAAAATCTTCTTGCAGAAGATGTTACAAATCTCTCGGATCATATATGTCCTATGCAAATTATATAGCTCCCAGACAGCCATCAGCACAATAACTGCTTGTCATCAAAAGGATATGTACAGAATCCAAGTTTGCTCTGTCAGCTACAGCTGCACAGGTCGTCAGTTTTTCAATAATTAATCCACTATGGGATGAGTATAAGAATAAACAGGAGAGTGCTGGAATAAAACTGGCATGTCTCCTAAGCAGTATTAGTACATTAATGTATCATTTAAAGTCATTTTTGAGTAGAGAATGCATTGTTGCTCGCCTTGGGGTGCCCAAATGTGCCCCAAGTATTTTACAATCCTA
>BLSH010279289.1:316572-332692 GCA_018402905.1 Glandirana rugosa
GTACCTATCGACCCACTCGTACCGACCCACCCATTCGTACCTACTGACCCACCCACTCGTACCTATCGATTCACCCATTCGTACCTACCGACCCACCCAATCGTACCTACCGACCGATCCACTCGTACCTACCTATTGACCCACTCCCACCGACAGACCGACCCACTCGTACCTACCCCTCACGTCGGACCGTGTATCGTCGCGACACCCGTGAAGTCTAGGAGACGGGTGTCGCGACGACGTAACTAGAGAGGGGAGAGGAGAGTGTGACGTGACTAGCCACACCTCTCCCCTCTCTTTTCGGCCTTGAAGGTGACCGAACAAAGAGGGGAGAGATCAATGCAGCAGCGCTGTGGGCAGAGGATCTGAAGTGCCCACAGCGCTGCTATGTGCCAGGCTGCACTCCCCATCCATGCTCACCCAGCCAGACAGCCACCCTCACCCAGTTATCCATCCATGCTCACCTAGCCAGCCATCCATGCTAACCCACCCAGCCATCCATGCTTACCCACTTAGCTATCCATGCTCACCCACCCAGTCATCCATGCTTACCCACCCAGCCATGCTCACCCAGCTATCCATGCTCACCCACTCAGCTATCCATGCTACCCCAGCCATCCATGCTCACCCAGCTATCCATGCTCACCAATACAGCCATCCATGCTCATCCACCCAGCTGTGCTCACCCATCCATCCGTGCTCAGTCATCCCTATCCATGCTCACCCATCCACATCCATGCTCACCCATCCCCATCTGTGCTCACGCATCCTCATCCTTGCTCACCCATCCCCATCTGTGCTCACCCATACCCATCCATGCTCAGTCATCCCCATCCATTCTAACTCATCCCCATTCGTGCTCACTCATCCTCACCTGTGCTCATCCATCCCCATCCATGCTCAGTCATCCCCATCCATGCTCAGTCATCCTCTTCCGTGCTCAGTCATCCCCATCTGTGCTCAGTCATCCCCATTTGTGCTCAGTCATCCCCATCCGTGCTCAGTCATCCCCATCCATGCTCATCCATCCCCATTCATGGCTCATTTGTGCCTCATTCATGCTCATCCATACCACATCAGTTCTCATCCTTGACACATCCATGCCACTACACTACCCATCCGTGCCACTACAGTACCCATCCATGCCACTACAGTGCCTATCCATGCCACTACAGTGCCTCACAATAGTGTAATAAGTAGTCAAATTAAATTTGAAATGTATGCCCCTAAAACACCTGACGATGCTCCCTGCATGTTGGACCTCTGTATGTGGCCAGGCTGTGGAAAAGTCTCACCCATGTGGTATCGCCACACACAGGAGGAGTAGAAGAATATATTTTTGGGTGTAATTTTTGCTATGTACATGCTTTGTGTTAGAAACATTGTATAAATGGACAACTTTGTGTAAAAAAAAAAATGCGTTTTCATTTTCTTTTCACATTTTCCGAAAACTTGTGGAAAAAAAATAACATGTTAAAAAAACTCATCATGCCTCCTAGAATATACGTTGAGGTGTTTACTTTCCAAAATGGGATCACTTTTTGGGTGTTTCCATTGTCCTGGTGCTCCAGGACCTTCAAAAGCGCAAGAGGTAGTCAGTGTAATTTATGTCCCTAGAACGCCTGATGTACTCCCTGCATGTTGGGCCTCTGTATGTGGCCATGCTGTGTAAAAGTCTCACACATGTGGTATCACCATACTCAGGAGGAGTAGTAGAATGTATTTTGGTGTGTAATTTGTGGTATGCATATGCTGTGTGTGAGAAATAACCTGTTAATATGACAATTTTGTGAAAAAAAAAAAAAGAATTGTGGGAAAAAATTAGAACTTCAAAAAACTCACCATGCCTCTTAATAAATACTTTGGAATGTCTTTGTTCCAAAAAGGGGTCATTTGGGGGGTATTTGTACTTTCCTGGCTTGTTAGGGTCTCAAGAAATCAGATAGGCCGTCAGTACATCAGGTGTGATCAATTTTCAGTGATTGGGACCATAGCTTGTGGACTCTATAACCTTCACAAAGACCAGATAATATACACTAATGTGGGTTTTTTCTTTACCAAAGATATGTAGCAGTATAAATTTTGGTGAAAATGTATGAAGAAAAATTACTAATTTGCAAAATTTTATGACAGAAATTAATAAAAATGCATTTTTTTACAACATTTTCGGTATTTTTTCATTTATAGCGCAAAAAATAAAAAACCCAGTGGTGATTAAATACCACCAAAAGAAAGTTTTATTTGTGTGAAAAAAGTACAAACATTTTATATGGGTACAGTGTTTCATGACTGAGTAATTGTCATTCAAAATTTGAGAGCTCTGAAAGCTGAAAATTGGTCTGGTTGTTAAGGGGGTTTACGTGCCTAGTGGTCAAGTGATTAAGCAGAATATATCATTGTGAAAAGCGATAAGAAACATTTAAAGAGTTAAGATGAACTGACTGCAGTTCAGATTCCCATTGGTCCTCCTCAAAGGCCCCAACATCTCTTTCCCATTTCTCACTTGACCTGCTCGGGTGTCCCTCCAAATAGTCCAACAGGAGCATGCTGTAGCAGTGGGAAATAAGCCCCTTAGTAGTCATAGCTGTTTGCAAATGATTAAAGATAGGGGTAGGGAAGGAACGAGAGACTGCGTGTTTTAACTGTAAGTAATAGAACAGCATATTTGTCGGTAGGTTAAATCTGGGCCGAAAAGTTTCAAAAGGGAGGGGGTGAACTTTTTCAAATATGTGCCGTAGTCACTCCATAGAATTTCTACTCATAAGTACATTGTAGCTTAGCCAGTTCAGGTAAGGCTGCATTATGTCAAATGGGGCTATAGACCATATGCCCCGTGACTTGCTGCAATTGCTTAACTTTGACTCTGATCTTGCGTAGCAATCTGTAAGTGGGAAATAGTTTGTCGTGCTTACAAAAAGAATGTGATTCAAGGCCTACTGGTAGGGAGCTAGAGGTCATGTAATACAACATCACTTGCAATGTGGAATCACCAGTTAGGACAGTAGCGGAGTCTACTCCTGTAAGACAATTGGATATATGTTGCAATTGACTGGCTAGATAATATAGCCATGGGTTCAGCAAAGCTATGCACCCCCTGTCTTTAGGGTGCTGTAATTGTTCCAGCTTTCTTCTTGGTGAGCGGTTCCCCCATAGCAATATTGTGTTAATAATGGATAATACCTTAAGTGGGACCATTACCAGTGAGTTGTGGAGAAAGTGCAACAATTGGGGCATAAATATAATTTTTCATGAGATGCGCTCTACCCTCCAGGGAGAGACAGAATTTAGACCATACCTTAACCTTGTCTCTAAAACGGGTAATTAAAGGGGCAATATTCAAACGGCAGTAATCCAATGGATTGGGGGTAATCTGAATGCCCAGTTACTTTAAAGAGGTCATAATCTGAATTGGGCAGTAGGTAAGGTAGAGTCCGTAACCGTAAACCCCGTGAGATCATCATATGTTATTCTTTTTGCAATGCAGTCAGATCATGGCTGGTGGGAGGGGCTAACAGGGTACTGTACATAGATTCCAGGAAACATCACAGCACCCTGGCTCAGTACATCTCTCAAGAGAGTTTAGCCATGCAAGAAAATGGAAGCAAGGATTTTGAAAATATTTTAGTACAGAGGAGGAACCTGTTCAACTGCGCAAGATGGCTGAAATGTAACTTTAATTTAAACTTGTGCTTTTTTTGGACTAGGTAAACTAACACATATGCTGCACAGCAGGCACCACAGTTTGTTCCCAGCTTCACCACTCTTCCCCAATCTGCTGCTAAACCAATGCAAATGCTGACTTTCTGAAAGTCGGTATTTACATATGGACTAAGCAGGACCCCCCCAACTCCCTCTCATGTGAAAGTGTGCAGGTGCTGGCTACTGCAATTGGAGGAAGGGGTTGTCAATACCTGGAAGAACTGCAATTTTTTTCAGGTGTACCATGGCAGATATTTACAATGCAGACCACCTCCTGCGCATGAGTGTGATTGCAATGCTTCTCACACATCCTTTCAGAGCCACGCTTTGCTGCCCTCTCGGAAATGGGGAGGCCCTGATAACGAGATAAAAAAACAAAGAAGAGAGGGCACACCAGCCTTGCGCATTTTCCATTAGATCATTTATTAATAAACCAAAATGAATATACTCATAAACCACTGTGAAAAACAAAGCTCATAAAAGATATCATCAGTGGACAGTATAGCTCGATCCACTGCACATGCTCTTTTGCTTAGGAAGACTCCACCTAGATCTTTTCTCCCTTACGCATTTCAAGGGGTGTCACAATTTATCCACTTCAGCTCCTGCAGTTGTTTATTTCATAGTTTCATAGTTGCGGTGTGTTAGTTTCCCTAGTATGAGAAGAGTACAGAATTATTTTAAGATTACTTTTTCTATTTACTTAAATGGGTTGTAAAGTCTCGAGGTTTTTTACCTTAATGCATTCTAAGCATTAAGGTGAAAAACCTCCTGTACTGCAGCAGCCCCCCAGAGCCCCCCTTTTACTTACCTGAACCCGATCGTTCCTGCATGGAGGACAAGCCCAGGAACTCCAGCCCTGGCTCAGGTCCTCATTGGATAGATTGATAGCAGCAGGAGCCATTGGCTCCCACTGCTGTCAATCAAATCCAGTGACGCAGGAGTTGGGGCAGGGGGTGAGTCCTGCTGTCTGTATCAATGGACGGAGGAACAGCAGGACTCGGGAGCGTGCCCTCATGGGTGCCCCTAGGGAAAGCGCTTCTCCGAGGGGGCACCTGGTGAAGAGGAGGAGCCAGGAGTACCGCCGGGGAACCCCAGAAAAGGAGGATCCGGGCTTCTCTGTGCAAAACCCTTGCACAGAGCAGGTAAGTATAACATGTTTGTTATTTAAAAGAAAAAAAAACAAACCTTTAGGCTGGCCTTACATGGGTCGAATTTCCAAAGGATTTTCTTTTGAAAATCGTATCTTATGCTGGCCATACACTATACGAAAAATCCACCAGTTAATGGGCACAAATCGGTAATCGGTTTGGACATTTTTAGCCAAAAAAGGAAGGACAAGTTTGGAAATTTTCGGCTGAATGAACGATAAATCAAAAGGTTAATGTGTTTCCCGTCCAAACTGTGTGCACTAGGTATATGTGAAAAAATGAACAAAAAAGGATTCATGTATGTCCATTGAACGATTTATCAGTCATTACGTGATGGCGTGATGGCACTATCGTTTGCCCTCACAGCCGATCGTTTTTTCGTTTTTTGAAAATGGGTTCGGCCGATTTTTCATATAGTGTATGGCCAGCATAAGAATTTTCTTTCATATTTTGCACCATTAGTGGGCTGCAGCAACAGCCGATTTTCGTGCAGCAATCAAATTTGAGAAATCGGGCATGTTTTTTGAAAAACAAACAATTTTCTAAACAATAATGGGAGTATCGTGCGAGAAATGTAAGAGAAAAAGGAATGTGCATGAGTGCAAGAAAAGAAAATCCCCAGAAAGAAAATTCTTTTCTGTAGAAACATGAGGGGAAATTGGTCCAATTTCGAGAATCAATGGTGGCATCATCGGATCACAAAACGTACAAACTTTCTGGTTTTGAAAAGAAAATTATTTCAGAATTCTACCATGTATGCCCTGCCTTAGTATCACTTTAAAGCCCATCTCATGTTTTTAAAAAATTGCAGCTGCTGGAGCTCTGCTTCAAGATGGAAAAACGTCTTGCTTATCTGTAATATCCTATTCAAATGATCTGTTTTCCACTATAAAGAAATCAGTCACTTTGTATTAAATATCTGTTTGTAATTCCCTAGACGCTTATGAATAATATAGCTCCTCGTGTGACCCTTGAATATAATAACAGCTAGCAGACAATCCAATGAGATGTTGCTCATCTAATTCAATTATTTATGAAACTTATAGTCTAGTGTTTGTTACTGCGTGTTAATATCTGAGATAAATATGAGTCCGTAAGTTCATAGCGAGTCACAGAACTTGTTCAGCAGTATCTGAATTTGTCTTTGGAACTCAAATGTCACTTTGCAGGGCAAACAGCTAATTTATCTATAATTATTTATGATTCATCCAGCCTGTAATTGTAATTATAGTAACATTTGCGCTTTGCAGAGGTTGAACTACGAAAATAACTAAATTGTTCACCCATGTGATTAGTGAAGTTTGTGGATCTACACATTATAGTGCAATGCTCCTCAAACTTGTCTGATACCAAAACGGTGACCAGCACATTGTCATTATTATTTGTTTAACGTTAAATTTCAGGCAAACAGCCGAACACAAAAAACGGAAATAAGACACAGTCTCCAATGATACCCAAATGATGCTTCAGGGATTTTGGTCTCAACAGCTAGGCTCCTGTGTACCTCAATAACATGACATCAATAGAAAAGTTGGAGACCATAGACGATTCTTAACTGTTAAAATTATCACAACCATATGGATATTCAATACCGTTGATGATCCTAACAGTAAATTACTATCAAGGATCCTACATGTTCTCTTGCATGTCTACTGAAATAGCTAAATAAACATAGCAAAGATGGCACTGGCATTTGTACTTTAATAAAGAAGTTCACAGCTAGGAGAATTCCCCGCTCCCTAGCCTGTAGATGGCAGTGAAGAAGCAACAGCACATCTACAAACTAATGCTCCTGCTCACTCTGCTCTCCCCTCACTATGTTCCTTTCCAGCACATGTGCATGCAGCATACAGTGCTGCTCTATGAGGAATTACAAGATGCCAATATACAAATCAGGTTTAGGTACTTATAGTATCCACATTTAGAAATATAGTGTAGCACCCTCTTAGGTAGGTGCTAAAGAGAGAGCATCATTTTGGGTTTCTCTGAATACCAGGGAGACTGTTAGGCACATTTAGATGTTCTCTGCCTATCAGGGAGCAGTGATCCATTGATAGGGTCTGCTCATTGTGCTCAGGTGCTGCTCATGATGTCTGCCTGTTTTACACTGGTCAAAGAGGACTAGGCATATTGGACAGTGGGGGGAAACCGAACAAATGGGAGCATAGGTGTAGTTACAGCCCCTGGCCATTGGTAGAAGAAAGTGCTGGGTGACTGTATATATGCCTAGGGCACATGTGCTCGGGGTCTTCGGCTGGAGAGTGGTATCCCGGAGGGAGGGGGCTGCGGTCCCTCCTCTGTACAGGCTGCCATGTGGCCTCAGGTGGTTGACTTGAGAGCCAGAATTGAGAAAGCTGCAACCCAGATGTCCTTTGGAGCTGACTAGGAAGAATACACGCCTAGAAGGATTTGTCCTGGTTACAGTGAGTACAAACCTGCAGCTAGGGGCCTGTTCTGTGAGCGCCATCCATCCCTTCAGGCTAGTGAAGTCAGTGGATGGGTGTCAGCTAAAGAGGATACTAGTGAATGTCCTGAAGAAAATTATGCATTGAGTCTGCTGCCAGAGTAAGCAAAGGACTTATCTTCCCATACTGATATAGGGTGGTGCAGAACTTGATGCTGATGGACACTGGAGTCCAGTTGATACCCCAGGGAAATTTGCTCCATAAATAATGGCTGGCTGCTAAGGGAAGATGTGTTGCCTCAATGCTGCTAGCATTTGAAAGGGACTTTGCCTATTACTAGCCATAACGATTCCCGTTCAGAACATTACAGAATGTTTTTAGCCAGGTAGAATGGTAGGTTGTTCTGTTTGTCTTTACAGGAACAAGACAACGTGTCAAGACTTGCCCTTAGGGGGCTGGATGCACCAAATATCTCTACATGGAAAGTAGTGATAGGTGTCTGTTCGGGTGAGAGAGTAGCCTCTGAGGAGAGGACAGTCTCACTGTGAGTATGTTAGGTCATCCCAATTGCAATATATTTGTGTATTCTCTTTGCAGGCTTGCAAGAAGTCCTTATGCCTCAGCTGAGGAAGTTCATGGAAATTATTGTACATACAGTATGTAATAGTACTATTTGTAGTAAAGTTAGTTAGGGTGTTTAGCCATTTTACCCTACCAAACAGTCATGTTTGGCAGGGGGTGCACTAATACAGTGCACTTGGTGGATGTTTTCTTTAAAAGTGCATATATCTATTGTACAGCAGGTGTCTTATATTTTTTCACGCTCATTTTTTGTACACACTGGCCACATATGGGGTATGCTCCATGGCCCTGTTCATTGTTATTTCCCTTCTCCCCTTTTCCAAATTTGTGGGATACTCTGTGTACATTTTGTAAAGGTATTTTTGTAGGGGCAGCTGCCCAAAGCCAATGAGGCCCTGGCATATTTTTGGCGGGGGGTGGATGTAGCATCCTCTTAGATCAGTGCTAAAGAGAGACCATAGTTTTGGGTTTCTCTGCATACCATGGAGGCTAGGACGAGGATTATTGGACAGCAAGAGGAAACCGAACAAACGGGAGCACAGGCGTAGTTACAGCCCTGGCCATTGGCAGGAGGTAGTGCCTCAGTGCATGCTGGGTGACTGTATACAGTGTCTTGAAAAAGTATTCATACCCCTTGAAATTTTCCACATTTTATCATGTTACAACCAAAAAGGTAAATGTATTTTATTGGGATTTTATGTGATAGACCCACTCAAAGTGGCACATTATTGTGAAGTGGAAGGAAAATGATAAATGGTTTTCAAAATTTTTTTACAAATAAATATGTGAAAAGTGTGGCGTGCATTTATATTCAGCCCTCCTGAGTCAGAACCATCTCTCGCTGCAATTACAGCTGCAAGTCTTTTTGGGGATGTCTCTACCAGCTTTGCACATCTAGAGAGTGGCATTTTTGCCCATTCTTTTTTGCAGAATAACTCAAGCTCTGTCAGATTGGATGGCGAGCACCCGTGAACAGCAATTTTCAAGTCTTGCCACAGATTCTCAATTGAATTTAGGTCTGGACTTTCACTGGGCCATTCTAACACATGAATATGCTTTGATCTAAATGATTCCATTGTAGCTCTGGCTGTATGTTTGGGGCTGTTGACCTGCTGGAAGGTGAACCTCCACCCCAGTCTTAAGTCCTTTGCAGACTCTAAAAGGTTTTCTTCTAAGATTGCCCTGTATTTGGCTCCATCCATCTTCCCATCAACTCTGACCAGCTTCCCTGTCCCTGCTGAAGGAAAGCATCCCCACAACATGATGCTGCCACCACCATGTTTCACTGTGGGGATGGTGTGTTCAGGGTGATGTGCAATGTTAGTTTTCCGCCACACATAGTGTTTTGCTTTTAGGCCAAAAAGTTAAATTTTGGTCTCATCTGACCAGAGCACCTTCTTCTACATGTTTACTTTGTCCCCCACATGGCTCCTCGCAAACTGCAAACGGGACTTCTTATGGCTTTCTTTCAACAATGTCTTTCTTCTTCCCACTCTTCCATAAAGGCCAGATTTGCGGAGTGCATGACTAATAGCTGTCCTGTGGACAGATTCTCCCACTTGAGCTGTGGATCTCTGCAGCTCTTCCAGAGTTACCATGGGCCTCTTGGCTGTTTCTCTGATTAATGCTCTCTTTGCCCGGCCTTTCAGTTTAGGTGGACAGCCATGTCTTGGTAGGTTTGCAGTTGTGCCATACTCTTTCCATTTTCAGATGATGGATTGAACAGTGCTCCGTGAGATGTTCAAAGCTTGGGATATTTTTTTTTACTTTCAATATATTTTTATTTATTCATAGAAAAACAGGTAGAATACAAAACTGTGCGGTACACAAGTATTGCAAACGACATTGAATAATATAGCCTGAGACCCACTAAGGTCGTTCAACATACAAGTACATTAGCCATAGGCCAAGTCCTCATTTCTAGACTGCCCCCCGCTCAGAGTTTAGGTTAAGCGAGCAGTGAGGGTAACCTCAGCTGGGACACTGCCCGCGGCACCCCAACTGGGTTCAAGCTGTGCTGGGCAGAGGATACCCCCTCCCCCCAAGGCCCTACTGAGCGTCGCGAGGAAGGGGCAGCTGTATGCCCTCCCTGTTACCAGGGTTCCTCCTATAACTAGTCGGGCAATGGATACCTGGTCCTAGGAGGGAACTGAGCAAGGGGGGTTAGATTGACCTTCCTCTTTCTCTAGGAGTATAATAAATAACAATACAAGGTACCTGGGAAAAAGATAGGTAAAACAGAAGACAAGAAAGAAAGATGAGAGGTGAGGAGAACAGCGAGAAGTCAAAGAAAGGGAATGGTGGATAAGAACTGGTACCCGGAATCAGAGGGATTCCCATATAATCAGCCCAGGGTTGCCAGATAGCTTCAAATTTCCATGTTGTGTTTAGGATACGACTGACTAGTTTCTCTTGCATCATGATCCAGGAAATCTTAAGTTTCGTCGCTTCAAACGAGACCATGGGTTTTTTCCATGCCTTGGCGATTGTCACCTTGGCCCCCAGGAAGATGAAGTGGATCAGCTTTCTGGCGTGTTTTGAGGTGTTGGGAAGCTTGGGATTTTTTTTATAATCTAACCCTGCTGTAAACTTCTCCACAACCATATCCCTGATCTGTCTGGTGTGTTCCTTGGCCTTCATGATGCCATTTGCTAACTAAGGTTCTCTAACAAACCTCTGAGGGCTTCACAGAACAGCTGTATTTATACTGAGATTACATTACACACAGGTGAACACTATTTACTAATTAGGTGACTTCTGAAGCCAATTGGTTTCACAAGATTTTAGTTAGGGGTATCAGAGTAAAGGGGGCTGAATACAAATGCATGCCACTCTTTTCACATATTTATTTGTAAAAAATGTTGAAAACCATTTATCTTTTTCCTTCCACGTCACAATTATGTGCCACTTTGTGTTGGTCTATCCCATAAAATCCCAATAAAATACATTTACGTTTTTGGTTGTAACATGACAAAATGTGGAAAAAACCTTTTCAAGGCACTGTATATGCCTAGGGCACATGTGCTCAGGGTCTTCGACTGGAGAGTGGAGTCCCGGAGGGAGGGGGTTGCTGCAATGTCTATTAAAGGTAATAACCGTTTTAAGAAATAGTTGAAATGGCTTAATTGCCATGGTAAAACCAAATGAGTAGAAAAATCTAGCGTCCAGACGATTGTTCTAAGTAGCCTTTGTGTGTTCCCCAGAGGCTGTGGAAGTGTAATCCTCTTATTATCTTGACACATGAAGAAGTCTGAGATCATTTCTAATATTTGAATACTAATAAATGTTGTTTTGATAACCCAACCACTGAATTCTTTGTCATTTATATAGCTACTGTTCTCCTCTATCTTTTACTATAGAGGATATTGTGTTTATTTTGCAAGTTGTTTGGCTATACTGTAATGACAATACCTAATTAGAGAGTGATGTATTGGGCTTAACTAGTATTAATTACTTGATTTGCTGCCTTATTCGTTGTTTTCCTATACCCTTTAGCTTCGAACCAGCATCAATTATGACACTTGCACACGTTGTAAACTTGCAAGAAGTCAGGGATTTTGTGGGATTAGTGTCTAGTGTATGTTTAATCAATTATACCAAGCAGATGCTAATGATCATCAATTTCATATGTAGGTTGAAACGCAGTCATCAACCAGTTGACTTCCTTTCCGGAACGAGCCACGCTGTGCCGCCTTGTGATTGGTCTTTACACCACTACGCTATGATATCCCCTCTTACCCTAACTAAAAGTGAATGATAATGCCCGAAGAAATAACAAATGGCCACAACAGTGTCATAGGCCTTTAAAATTACAATTACAAAAAATTACCAAAATTACAAAAAATTTGTAATTTCATAATAATGATTATTAAATCTTTAAGATGCAAACCACCATATCAGTGTATTTCATCCACCATATGTGCATCACACCTCTCACTTTGGACAATGCACCTTACCAGGCCATCAGTCTCATAGGCATATAAGGGCTTAGAGTACATCATGCATCACGGTTTACCCAGTACTCTCTAGCACTCTCAGTAGTAGCCAACCATTGCAGCAGCCATGGACCATGAAAGATTAAAAAAGAAGAACCTTAGTGCAGCAGAATTGCAGAATGAAATCACATGTATTAACCACTATATAATATTAATAAATGTGATTTTATTCACATCAGTCAGTATCCCTGATCACCGCCACACCAGTCATATGATGACACTGTATTGCCCTGGTGACGGTAACAGAAAAAAATATTTCCAAAAAATTGTGACAATAAATTACAACTTCAAAAATCTTACCATGCCTTTTATTAAATACCTTGGACTATTTACTTTCCAAAAAGGGTTAATTTGGGGGATATTTGTATTGTCCTGGAATTTTGGGGCCTCAAGAAATGAGATAGCCAGTCAGTACATGATTGGTCAATTTTCAAATATATATATATATATATATATATATATATATATACCATAGTTTGTAGACTTTTTTTTAAACATTTCTGGTCTTTTTTCACACCTAAATAGCAAAAAATAAAAAACCCAGTGATGATTAAATACCACCAAAAGAAAACTATCTGTCTCAAAAAAAAGATAAAAAATTTGATTTTGGTACAGTCTTGCATGACCGAGCAATTGTCAGTTAAAGTAGCACAGTGCTAATATGGTCTGTCATGAAGGGGGTAAAATCTTCCGAAGGTCACTTGGTTAATAGCAATGCTAAATATCAAGATAAATTATGTAAAAATTATATGGAATTTAAAAAAATGTGTTAAAGATTATTGTACAATTATTTGATTAGTAGAGTGTGCATGATTTTAGAATTAAATTACTGTATCTGTCCAAAAATGATACTACATGTATCTGACAGATTTTTACTAAAGAAGAAAAGGTGCTAATACTTACCTAAAGGAAGACTAATATAGTTGGATTGTAATTTAGATTGAAAATTCAATAGTCATGTTAGCGCATATATAGAAGGCTGGTGATGTAAATATACATCTTTACAAATTATATTTGTAGTTACCTTTAAACAAGCTGTGGTGTTTTTTTTCTGCTGCTTATAGAGGTGCTCTGTACTTCAGCACTGTTGTTACCTTGGAAATATTTTAAGCCAGATCGGATTCATCTTGAATGCAACTTTTTCAAGTTTGATTGGAACATGTCTTAAGAACATATTTAAAGCCTTGTTGTAATACCCTTCGTAGTTCAAAGATGCAATAGCTATAGATAATTGAAAGGCACTAATATATCTGATGCTAACCGGATTTCCTGGACAATGAGATGTGGATCATTATTCCTTGTGGCTCTTATGTATGTGATGAATATTTTGAATAGCCTCATAATTAGTTTGTAAGTGATGGAGATTTGTGCTGAGGACAGTCATTATTGCAAAGTCTTTTGCTCATTAGAAACACAAAGATCTCATTTAATATATTTGAAGGTTCAAAGATTAGCAACAGAAGGTTGAAAAAAAAGCAACAGAACATCCTTAAGCTTTTGACCACTATGGATTTAATGTGGTTTTCTTTGTATTTTATGGATTAAATTGAGAGCACTTATCAATGTATTTCAAAACATAACAATTCATTATCCAGATGTATTCATCCTATAAATGCTTATTCAGTATGCAAAGATTAGTAACAATTAGGATAGGCCTAATACCCCCCAGTTCGGTTCGCACCAGAACACAGCGAACAGGCAAAAAGTTCTGGCAAACATGCGAACCCTATTAAAGCCTTAGGGACACAAACATGAAAAAGTGCTAATTTTAAAGGCTTATATGCAAGTTATTGCCATAAAAAGTGTATGGGGGTCTGGGTACTGCCATAGGAGACATGTATCAATGCAAAAAAAGTTTTTAAAACAATTGTTTTTTCAGGAGCAGTGATTTTAATAATGCTTAAAGTAAAACAATAAAAATGAAATATTCCTTTAAATATCGTGCCTGGAGGGTCCCCTTAGTCTGCCTGTAAAGTGGCCCACCTGTGTGTTGTGTAGAACAGTGCTGCAGCAAAATTACATTTCTAAACGAAAAATGTCATTTAAACTTGCTCGCGACTGTAATATATTGCCGACTCTCAGCAATATACATAAAAAATCAATGAAAAAAACAGTGTAGGGCCCCCCCTGTCCATACCAGGCCCTGAGGGCCTGGTATGGATTTTAAGGGGAACTCTATGCCAAAATTTAAAAAAAATTGACGTGGGGGTCCCCCCAAAATCCATACCAGACCCTTATCCGAGCAGCAAACTGGCAGGGCAGGATGGGGGGAGATGAGCAAGCGCCCCTCCCTCTTGAACCATACCAGGCCACATGTCCTCAACATGGGGGTGGGTGCTTTGGGGCAGGGGGGCTCTGCATCCCCCCCAAAGCACCTTGTCCCCATGTTGATGAGGACAAGGGCCTCTTCCCAACAACTCTGGGCTGTCGCTGTGGTTGCTGGGGTCTGCTGGCAGGGGGCTTATTGGAATCTGGAAGCCCCCTTTAACAAGGGGGCCCCCAAATCCCGGCCCTCCCTATGTGAATGGGTATCGGGTGCATTGTACCCCTACCCATTCACCAAAAAAGTGCCAAAAAAGTAAAACCACAGGAGACAGTTTTTGAAAATGCCTTTATTAAAAAAAAAAGTGTCCCGTGATGTACCTCCATCGTTAATAACGGTGCCGACGGAAAAGAAAAAAAAATTTCAAAGGCATCCGCCTCTTTCAGAGGCAACTCGCCGAATGGGCTGTCTTCGGTTTGACAGCTTGTATATAGGCAAGAGCAGGGCCACCCCGTGATGTAAACGGGTGACCTCACCCCCCTCTGACATCACATGACAAATGCATTTTTTTAAAAAAATTTTGTCCGTTGGTGCCGTGATTGACGATGAATGTACATCGCGGGACACTTTTTTTTTTGACAAAAAACTGTCTCCTGTGGTTTTTACATTTTCGACACTTTTTTGGTGAATGGGTAGGGGTACAATGTACCTGATACCCATTCACATGAGGAGTGGAAGCTAGGGGTCCTCTTGTTAAAGGGAGCTTCAAGATTCCAATAAGCCCCCTGCCCGCAGACCCCAACAACCACCGGCCAGGGATGTCGGGAAGAGGCCCTTGTCTCTATCAACATGGAGACAAGGTGCTTTTGGGGGGACCCCAAGGCACCCTCCCCATGTTGAAGACATGTGGCCTGGTATGGTTCAGGGGGATCGCTCGGGCTGTCCCCCCTATCCTGACCTGCAAGTTTGCATGCTCGGATAAGGGTCTGGTATGGATTTTTGGGGGAAGCCCCATGTTATTTTTTAAAATTTTGGCTTGTATGCATGTACAACAGTGTACGTTTCCTGTCCCCTCAAAATAACTCAACACACAGCCATTAATCAAAAACAACAGAATAAGCGCCAGTCCCAGAAATGATATAACAATAAAAACTAGTCCTTAATTAAAGTGATGAGTGCTTCAAAGTGATGAGTGCTTCAAATAAAGTGCAAATCCGTGCTCCAACAATCTTTAAATGTGCGGTGAAGTGACACACATTGGATGGTGACCCCCTTTGTGCCCGCACTCAGCAGAGAACGTGGACCCCCTGCTTTTCTTTTTAATAAAGATTTTATTGAAAAAATTTTTCCATATATTACAGATTATTTCCAAGGTATTACACATAGTCAGGTCATTGCTACGGACCGATGTACAGAAGATCATGAAGTATCAGTGTGTATCAATGGAACAGACAAGGGGAAACATATCTCTACAGAAGTAAAATGAAATAAAATAAAATAAAAGAGACGATTAGAGTTACCGTTGCATCAATCTGGGTTGATACGACGGAGGAGAACTGGATGGATATTCTACATTCCACATAGTAACATTTCTTTCTCGAGCAACTTAATAGCAATAGGTGTATATACGGGGGATGGGTGGGGAGGGAGTGGGGGGGGAGGGGGGGGTTGCCTACTGAAGGACTCTAGAACCTACGCATCGTAGGGAGGGTGAAAAACAGATGTCACGAACAGAGGTGCTACTGCCCCATGTGGGGTAGAATCCAGGTATCATTTAGAGTAACTAAAGGTGGAGTAGGAGGTTGTTGAAGTGCCTATGGAGTTCAAAGAGGCCATGAACATACTCCAACGGTTTGAGAACTGTTGTTTCGATTTCGGGGAGTTCATGTCCGTCAAAATCTTTTCCTTGTTTAGTTGAGAGATTAGTTCCTGCTTCACCATTGACACTGTCGGGCCAGAGGTGGAAGTCCAATTTTTTAAGATCATTCTCCTTGCGGTGAAAAGGCAAAGCAGGATCCACTCTTT
>BLSH010279289.1:337928-348045 GCA_018402905.1 Glandirana rugosa
ACGTATTGGTGGGGACAGGGGGGTGGATACAGGGGTGGTTATGTACAGGGGTGGTTATGCACAGGGGGGATACAGGGGTGGTTATGCACAGGGGGGATACAGGGGTGGTTATGCACAGGGGAGGGATACAGGGGTAGTTATGCACGGGGGGGTAGTTATGCACAGGGGGGGGGTACAGGGGTGGTTATAAAATAAGTAATATTTCCGCGCTCAGGACAATAAACTGTAGTATAGGACTGCTGCCTTCCAGGGACTCCCTCCTTGGAGGGAAGGGTTTATGTAAAACAATACAGGAATGGCACTGTCTCTGATATTTAGAACACACAGAAACTGTTTGGTGATAAGTTATAAAATATAGCACACTCTCCTCACTTAAAAACGACCCTGTCCAGGAGTAATAGATTGCAATGAACCAAAGGTGCACCGTGCACAATACATCAATTAATAAATTAAGTCTGTATATAGTCCATGAAGAAAGAGAATAAAAGGATTATCGTTTCACCCAAAAACTGTGTATGAAAATATATCAAAAGGCTGTTATAAATAGTAATCAAAAAATAAAAAATAAAAATAAAATATAAAAAATTAAAAAAAAATTAAAAAAAACAAAAAAATAATAAAAAATAAAAAACAGAAAAATAGTCTGCCACAAATTGTGTTTACTCTGTGTAATTTGCTGTATAAAGTTTTTTTGCTGTGCAATAAATAGTTTTTCCAATATCAAAGCTGCAAATAACTGTTATAGTGCAGGAAAAATATTAAAATGACTTTAGTGCTCCTCCTGTGTCAGGCTGCAATGAAGGTGACTTCCACTCGTGCTCCCCCTTGCGAGTCCCCACTTACCAGTTTTTCCACACCCCTGCAGGGGTACTACGCCTTTGGTAAATGGGGTCTTTGTATCCTGCGATCAGCTCCTTCCTTCCTGTCACCGTGTATCGCTCCTCTCGACTCCTTCACTTGGATCCCATGAGAGATGATTTTAGGATTCAGTGTGCTCCACTGTTGCCATCCTCCATTCAAATGGTAATTCATATGCTCAGATACAGGTGCAGTGTTGTAAATCCAGTCCAGATGCAGTAGTGTCCAAGAACTCCCTGGGTCCCTAAACATGTCCAGAAATGATCATTTCCTTGTTTTTGTCCCTCATAAGCTCATCTTAGCTAAGTTCCAGGGTGGAACGCAG
This sequence comes from Glandirana rugosa, assembly GCA_018402905.1. Classification (NCBI taxonomy): domain Eukaryota; kingdom Metazoa; phylum Chordata; class Amphibia; order Anura; family Ranidae; genus Glandirana; species Glandirana rugosa. The sequence goes on from BLSH010279289.1 coordinate 339,112, forward strand.
AGCGGGCGGAAAGGAAGGAGATCCAACCTTCCTCAAGCAGGAGGGGCCTGCTAGCTCTGTTTACTGGATGACAACAGTTTTATGTTTTTAATTTTTTTAAATAAACTTACCCTTGGTTAAAACGACTACACTATCGAGGATCCTCTGTTTCTCCACATACCGCACGGAACCCTTGGACTAGTAAAAGACGGTTAATGTAGGTGGATTGGAGCGGACCCTTTGGTTACATTGTAACAAGGAGTGAACGAACGGTGTGGACCCTTACATCTATATAGAGGAAAAGGAACCGATGCAGGACCAAAAGACCCCATTTACCTAAGGCGCATTACCCCTGCAGGGGTAGGAAGATTCTGGTAAGTGAGGGCACATCAGGGGGAGCACGAGTGGATATCACCCCCTTTTTCTCAGCGGATACTAGAGGAGCACATAAAGTCACCTTTTTGCACATACTATTTGGTTTATTCATATAAAGTTTTTATGATTCACAAGGAAGGATGTCATAGGACTTTTTAATACTGCGCTTTGGGATTTCAATCAGATATATTTTTCACTGTTTTATCATTTTTATCTTTATGCTCAGAGAATACTTATATACGGACATTTACGGACTAGCATTTTGAAGGCACTGGGCACATAGCACTTCATACCATATATAGCTTTGTACAATTTTTATGATTTTTATTTCTTTACGGATTAGCAATTTTAAGGAAGTATTAGCACTGGGCACCTAGCACTCTATTTTTACAATTTCACTGCAATTTTAACACATTTTCTATTTTGGATATATTGTTCACCATGGTCATTTGAGCGTGTATTAACCCATTATATACGGGGGAATTCTCCTCTCCGGGCACAGTCGGTTTGTTTATATAGTGTTTATTTGAGGATACAACCCCCTATCATTGTACCAGAGACAGCGCCATTCCTGTTTTCACTTATAAATTAGTAAACACAATTTGTGGCAGACTATTTTTCTGTTTTTTATTTTTTATTATTTTTTTGTTTTTTTATTTTTTATATTTTATTTTTATTTTTTATTTTTTGATTATTATGTATAACAGCCTTTTGATATATTTTCATACACAGTTTTTGAGTGAAACAATAATCCTTTTATTATCTTTCTTCATGGACTAAATACGGACTTAATTTATTCATTTATGCATTGTGCACGTGCACCTTTGGTTCATTGCAATCCATTACTCCTGGGCAGGGTCATTTTTAAGTGAGGAGAGTGTGCTATATTTTATAACTTATCACCAAACAGTTTCTGTGTGTTCTAAATATCAGAGACAGCGCCATTCCTGTATTGTTTTACACAGGGGTGGTTATGCACAAGGGGGATACGGGGTGGTTATGCATGGGGGGGATACAGGGGTGGTTATGCACAGGGGGGATACAGGAGTGGTTGTAGACGGGGGGATACAAGAAAATTGCCTCTATTCACAATCAAAATGTATGTGTTTATTTAAAAAAAAATTCAGATATATGACTCATTAAGAGCACTGCTTGGCTCTCAGATGGTTCACTGCATCTCTCTTCTCTCCTCGTCTGACAAATACAACGGACGGGCCCGAGCATGATTTAGGTATGGAGACATGCTTGGCCAGCCCACCACTCATGCAGCCCCAGAGCATGACAGTTCCACCTCCATGCTTGACTGTAAGCAACACACACTTGTTTTTGTACTCCTCACCTGATTGCAACCAAACATGCTTGACACCATCTGAACCAAATATGTTTATCTTGGTCTCATTAGACCACAGGACATGATTGCAGTAATCCATGTCTTAGTCTACTTGTCTTCAGCAAACTGTTTGCGGGCTTTCTTCATCTTTAGAAGAGGCTTCTTTCTGGGACGACAGCCATGCCAATTTGATGTAGTGTGAGGCGTATGGCATGAGCAATGACAGGCTGACCCCCCACCCCTTCAACCTCTGCAACAATGCTGGCAACACTCATACGTCTATTTCCCAAAGACATCCTCTGGATATGACGCTGAGCATGCGCACTCAACTTCTTTGGTCGACCATGGCGAGGCCTGTTCTAAGTGGAACCTGTCCTATTAAACCGCTGTATGGTCTTGGCCACCTTGCTGCAGCTCAGTTTTAGGGTCTTGGCAATCTTCTTATAGTCTAGACCATCTTTATGTAGAACAACAATTCTTTTTTTCAGATCGTCAGAGAGTTCTTTGCCATGGGGTGCCATGTTGAACTTCCAGGGACCAGTATGAGAGAGTGAGAGCGATAACACCAAATTTAACACACCTGCTCCCCATTCACACCTGAGAACTTGTAACACTAACGAGTCGCATGACACCGGGGAGAAAAAAATGCTAATTGGGCCCAATTTGGACATTTTCACTTAGGGGTGTTCTCACTCTTGTTGCCAGCGGTTTAGACATTAATGGCTGTGTGTTGAGTTATTTTGAGGGGACAGCAAATTTACACTGTTATACAAGCTGTACACTCACTACTTTACATTGTAGCAAAGTGTAATTTCTTCAGTGTTGTCACATGAAAAGGTATAATAAAATATTTACAAAAATGTGAGGGGTGTACTCACTTTTTGAGATACTGTATGTGTGTGTGTGTGTGTATATATATATATATATATACATGCAGTATATATATATATATATATATATATATATATATATACTACACTGTATATATATATATATATATATATTAATACACTGCCTGCACTGACTGTGTATATATATATAGTCTACACTGAATATATATATATATTTATATATATATACTAAACTGCCTGCACGCCACTAACTAACCTGCCTAATCTATCTCAACTTCTCTCTCTCTCCGTTATTACATACACTATATATGGGCCGCAGTGTAAGCAGCCTTATATAGTGTTGGGTATGGACTTAGCCCCCTGAGCCATGATTGGCCAAAGGCACCCTGTGCAACAGCAGTTAAACTCCTCAGGCACATTATTACTACCGCTGCGGCTGCCTCCTGTCCTGTCACTTCCAATACAGAAGCCCGTTGCCCGGAGAGTGACAGTCTGAGTAAGCAACTCTCCGGGTGGCTTTTGCACACTGAATCCATCACCGCTCACCACCCAGGTACATGGGGGGGTGGCTGATCGCTCATTGAGGGGGTCTGTACTGAGGGGGGCGTCTATACTGAGGGGGTCTGTACTGAGGGGGCTCTGTACTGGGGGGTCTGTACTGAGGGGGGGGGGGTCTGTACTAGGGGGGTATCTATAGTGAGGGGGTCTGTACTGAAGGAGGTCAGTACTGAGGGAGAGGGTTCTGTGTTCAGTGAAGGGGGTTCTATACGGGGGGGTTTACTGATATAGGGGATCTATACTTAGTGGGGGTCTTTACTGAGGGAGAGGGGTCTGTGTTTAGTGGAGGGGGGTCTGTACTGAGGGAGGAGTGTCTGTGTTTCATGGAGGGGGGTTCTGTACTGAGGGAGGGGGGTCTGTGCTTAGTGTAGGGGGGTCTACACTGAGGGGGGACTATACTTGGTAAAGGGGGGTCTGTACTGATGGAGGGGGTCTGTGTTTCATGGAGGGGGGGTCTGTACTGAGGGAGGGGGGTCTGTGGTAAGTGAAGGGGGGTCTACACTGAGAGGGAACTATACTTGGTGATGGGAGTCTGTACTGAGAGAGGGGGTCTATACCTAATGGAGAGGGGGTCTGTACTGAGAGGGGGGTCTGTAATGAGGGGGGACTATGCTTAGTGAAGGGGGTCTATACTTACTGGAGAGGGGGGTCTGTACCGAGGGAAGTGGGGGTCTATACTGACGGGGGGGTCAATACTTAGTGGATAGTGGGGTCTGTACTGACAAAGGGGGGCCTGTTCTGAGGGGCTACTATACTTGATGGAGGGGGGGTGACACCATGTTTTACTGCACCAGGTGAAATCAACCCTAGCGACGCAGGCGAGAGAAGGGAAAGCCGCCTGTGATGCCCGCCATAGAGGAGGAAAGTGCCCTGGAGCCAGCGGGGTGTGGGGGTGTGTATGTGGGTGCACTGTTTGCTGCCCCCCCCCCCCCAAAAAAAAATGACCACCAGCCGCCACTGGAAACTGCTAAAGAAATGTGGGAATGATTACAAAAGGTGCTAATCTCAGCAATAAACTGTATTTGATTAGAAAGCTATACCAAGCCAAGCTGATGAAAGACCAGGATATGCAGGACTACATAAAGCACACCTTGGAAATGGTTGAATGCCTGAGAGGTATAGGAGAAGAAAGAAAAGCTTTTCATGTCACAGACACAAGGTCATTTAAAAGCAGACTGCAGAATTTGGAAAGCTAGAATGTAAAAACAAACTGATTTTGCTTTAGATAATGACTATGTTTTTCAATCCAAAATTCCCACCTCATTTTTGCAGGCATATTGTGTTGATACAGGAGCTACGAGTCAGATGACAAATGACAGAAATGTCTCTATTCACCCTGACCAGACTAAATCAGTTAATGAGCAAATAATGCAATCAGAAGGAATAGGAGACGGTGTTCTGTACTGTCATATCAATGTCATTCTTTACTGACAAATAGCATGGCAATTCGGCAATAGCCGGCAATGGCACCGCCCTAATCGGTGCGACGCCGCACTTGCGGCTCCACATCGATTTCAAAAACTAGTTCTTGTACTACTTTTTGCAATTTTCAGGTGCGATTTCTATAGGCATCTGTGCAGAAACCACAGAGAGGCCTGTGAACTTGCCGATGAAATCGGGACTGACATGCGGGAATGAAATGGTGCGAGTTGAGCTGAACTCGTGCCATTTCATACCCACCCTCAGAGTGAACCAGGGCTTAGAGTTACTACTAGAACAATCAATAGGAGATTGCACACAGGCTGGTACGTTCATTTTTGTAGAAAAGACATTGTCTCTTCTGCAAAAAAAAAAACCTGGTTGCTTACAATTTTTGTAAATTTACTTCTGCTTTAAAGAAAAAAAAATGAAAAAATTATAGCAAATACACAAATTAATAAAGCATCTGCAATTACTACACAAGCCATATTATAACTGAACCACTCTGCTCTTTGGATGTGCACCATGATGATTTTAATTTTACAACAGTGAATAAAGTTAAGGTTTTCTACTACATCAGTGTGCAGTCATCCACTTACATCTGAAGTATTATCCTGAAGGGAACTGGACCTGCACCTGCTCTGTTGATTGAAGTAATTTAAGGCAAACGGAGCTGGAGCAGTGTTATTATAGCTTTATAACTGAATGTTATTAAAAATGACCTTTCATCTTCAATATGCAGCACTGTAATTTTCTGTAAAATGCAATGCAATATGGCAACCTGGAGGCATTCTGTACACAGATGGTTTAAAGAACGCCCCCCAGATATGTAATTTCCTGCTTGTGTGATTGGCTTACTGATTTTCCCAGAAGTCTGCACTAAAATACAAGTCAGATTTTGGGTATCCCCTGCAACAAAAATTTCATTTTTGGTGAGATTCTCCCAAAGACAAACCGCATCTAAAGGAATGCAGACCCTGCCTGCCCTGACATCCAAAAAGTGTCAGTTAGGTGTTTGATTTGTCTGCCGCAATGTCGCAGTCTCACTATATGTCGCTGACCTCTGTCGATACTAGTAAAAAAGTAAATAAATAAATAATAATAATAAATAAATAAAAATTCCATACAAATATCTCATAGTTTGTAGAAGCTATAACGTTTGTGCAAACCAATCAATATACGCTTATTGGGTTTTTGTTTACCAAAAATATGTAGCAGAATACATTTTGGCCTAAACTGAAGAAGAAATTTGTTTTTTAAATTTTTTTATTGGTTATGTTTTATAGCAGAAGGTAAAAAATATTGTTTTTTTTTAAAAAATGTCGGCCTTTTTTTGTTTATAACACAAAAAATAAAAACCACAGAGGTGATCAAATACCACCAAAAGAAAGCTCATTTGTGGGAGGTTGCATGACCATGCAATTGTCAATTAAAGTAACACAGTGTCGTATCACAAAAAATGGCCTGGTCATGAAGGGGTGTAAACCTTCCGGAGCTGAAGTGGTTAAAATCTCAGCAATGTACACAGGTCATCCAGAGGGGAATGTTTTTTTCTCAACAATAGTGAAGTTAGTCTTTAAAGTGATTGTAAGGCCCCTTTTACACTTGTGCCATGCGATTTTACCACGATTATGCCACGATTTTACAGTGATTTCGGATCAGTGCGACTTTGGTCCGACTTTATTGCAACTTTGACACAATGAAAGCATATTACAAAGCCGTACAGAAATAGCATCTATATTATTCAGGTGCGATTTGCATGAGACTTTGCAGGTTTAACATTGAAGTCTATGGACCTCAAGTTGCATCAAAGTTGGTCCAAAGTAATGCAGGGACTACTTTGAAGTCGACACGACTTCAAAGTCATACAGATATGAATGGTACTCATTGGAAATAATGGGGAACAACTTGTCATGCAACTTTGCAATCCCAAATCACAGGACAACTCGCACAAGTGTGAAAGGGGTCTAAAGGCTTTCTTTTTAAAAAAATAACAAACCTGTTATACTTACCTCCTCTGTGCAGTTGGTTTTGCACAGAGCAGCTTGGATCCTCCTCTTCTCGGGTCCCTCTTCTGTTCTTCTGGCCCGTCCCTCATTCGAGTACCCCCTCAGCCAGCAGCTCTCTATGGGGGCACCCAAGCCAAGTCAGAGCTCCGTGTATCCATTCAGACACAGAGCCCCGACCTGGCCCCCCGTCCCTCTCTCCCCTGATTGGCTGACAGACTTTGACAGCCGCAGGAGCCAATCGCGCTGCTGCTGTGTCTCAGCCAATCAGGAGGAGTGTACTGGACAGCTGAGAGGATCGTGAACATCGCTGCAGAGAGATGGGGCTCAGGTAAGTAATTAGAGGGTGCTTGGGGGGGGGGGCTGCTATACGCAGAAGGTTTTTTATCTTAATGCATAGAATGTATTAAGATAAAGAAAACCTTCTGCCTTTACAACTCCTTTAAGGACCTAGAAGGGAAGGGGGAGGGGGGGGGGGGCTTAGGGTTGGTTGGTTGACATAATGTAAAGATAGTTTATTACAAGAGGAATACACAACTCATATAATAATTGTAGGGTTAACATTCGTTCTAAACAGGATCACTGAGTGCTCTCAAGGCACAACGGATGTATTTTGAAGATAAAGATTTTACATACATAAAAATATGGAGTCAAACCTGGAAACTGTGTCCCTGCTCTGAAACTGGCTTAAGCCACATGGGTCAGTGGAGTGGCTGCTTTGATTGGGGTGTAGCGCTGCCCGCTTGAGGGTTGCTGAAAAAATCAATTTCCCTCATTCAGAGGGTCCTCCACCACCCCTGACACTCTTGGTTTGCTCATATTGCAAGTTTTTATAATCAATAACTATTTTAGTAATGGAGACCACAACACAGATAGAGTTAGAAAGGTTTACTTTTAACTCCTATTTCTGGGAAAAGAATAACAACTGTAAACAGTAAATAGCACAATTCTTCACATAAGTAGTCAACTTAAAGCTTCTGGCGAACAAAAGGAGTAAATGATTTGTACACTTTCACCACTCCCTGTATTCTCCAACAATATCAATAATTGAAAACAATGCAATTTCTCAGATTTGAGCTTAAACAATACCTAATGGGTCTTTGCAAAAGAGGTAATTTGATAGTGTCTATTAGAATTTGATAAATGAAATAGTACAGTGAATCCCAAAGGATAAATTGGTACCACTCAATGGATTCTGTCTCAATTTGTAAGCAGTATTCTTCAATGCACAAATACACTATATCATTTAGCAATTGAACTATAGCTAAACAAACACACTAAATAACATTGGCTTCTATATTATTCCCCCTGTTCTAGCATAAAGAGTTCTTAGGAGGTAAAACAATGCCAAGCAATAGCCCTGAGTATATGATTGAGGAGAAGATGGGTAGATGTATTTGCAGTTCTCCTGTCCTGAAATGTCTAAGCAATCTTCAGCCGGCAATAAGAATTAGGCACCTATGAATACTGCATCCTTCTAATCAGTAAGATGAGGCACAAATAGATTAAATTCCAATGACTTCTTGAATAAGATTAGCAACTGCTATCCAGTTTGAATAGTGTGCGCACTGAGCCCGCTCACCGGTTCCAAGGGCCTGTATGAAGATAAGCGATCCGGCGATCAGTCGATGATGCTGGGAACGCTGGAACCGTTAGTTCATATAGAATGTTTGCTCCTGGGAGGTGTAAAGCATCCACTGCAATTCTTGCAGCTCTCCTGATCAATAGATATGACTGTTGCAGTAGCTGATGTGGCTTCCATCCAGATAGAGATGAGCTTCGGATAGTTCCGTTGTTCACTCACTGTATTGCTGAAGAGTAGAGTTGAACGAACCCGGACTGTAAAGTTCGGGTCCGTACCGAACTTTGGGGTGTCCGGGACCCGGACCCGGACTTTTCAAAAAAAGTCCGGGTTCGGGTCCGGGGTTCTGGTAATTTTAATGAAAAATCTTAAAAATGCTGTAAAAAAGTCCAGGAAGGTCCTGGAGGTCTGCAAAAGGAAGGAAAATGGAGGTAAGGGTGGGACAAGTGCCCTACAAAGAAATGGGGACAGGGAAATAACTTTAAATATTTTTTAAAAAATAAAAACATAAAAAAATGCAAAAATGGAGATCATCTTCAAAATGGGTCTGAAAAGTATTAATTAACATTAGAGGCCATAGAACTGTTCTAAAATCATCTTCAAACTGTGTCAAAAAAGTATAAATAAGCCGGGAGTACCCATATCACTGTTCTGCAAAATGTGTGTGTCACTTTAAATGAAACCGGGAATCAATGCACATCTCTTCTGCACAATTATTTCAAGTCTGTGTGTCACTTTAAATCAAACCGTCAATCATTGCACATCTGTTATTCACACTTCTTTTTAAAGTCTGTGTGTCACTTTAAATGAAACCGTCAATCATTGCACATCTGT